>PVKH010013312.1:0-16904 GCA_004027955.1 Chaetophractus vellerosus | reverse complement strand
TCGTGGGTGCTCCATTCCGTTTTCACGGGCGACTCCACTCCATGTTTTGCGGGCAGCAGTCCTCCAAGTTTTTGCGGGCTACCAGCTTCCGCTTCGCAGGTAGCAGCTCCGCTTTTCACCGGTGACTTTGCCATGCCCGTGGGGGCTCCGCCCTGCCCGTGGCAGCTTTTTGCCTTGCCCACGGAGGCTCTGCCCCGCCCACGGCAGATTGCCTTTCTCAAGGCTGTCTGCCCGCTCGGAGAGGTCCCCGGGAACTGAACCCAGGGCCTCCCATGTGGTACCCCAGCACGCTCTTTATCCACTGAGCTATCTAGCCGGGCCCTGGAGTTTCTTTATAAAACAAATAAGCTGAATTCATTGAGGAGCAATTGTTAACTCTGAGCAATTACAATTATGATCCATTTTAGAAGATGGAATTCTCCTAATGTGAATTATCTTAAGTAAACTTTGGAGTTCAATTTTTAAAATATTTTTTTTAATTAGAGAAGTTGCAGATTTACAGAAAAATCATAGGGAAAATGCCGAGTTCCCATATATCCTCCCTCACACACACAGATTTCCCTATTTTGGGGACTTTGCATTAATGTGGTACTTTGTTACAACTGATGAAAGAATACTATTGAAATTGTACGATTAATACTCTATGAATTTCTTTATTCTAATAATTCATGTCAGTGAAACCATATAATATTTGTCTTTTTGTGTCTGACTCATTTCATTAAGGAAATTTTTGATGAAGGGCTTATATTGAGCTATTTCCTAAACATTTTTAAAGTAATATAACGGGCATATGGAAATAACAGTGAGATTAGAATCTGTGATCAATATTGTATCACAGAGTTTCCTGCTTTCATTCGTAACCACCATCGAGAGTGGTTGTTACCTCCCCTGAACTCCCACTTAACTTTGTATATTCCATGCATATGGCTATTATGCATCTTTCATCTGCCCCACTGAATTCTAAATTCCTTAGAGACAGTGAATGAATTTCACTTATCTATTTATCTCTTGCAGATACAAGCATGGCTTGTTGCACCCAGTAGGTGCTCAATCAACAAAGAATGAATGGTAGTCAAAAGAGATAATTCCAGTCTTTACTTTGGAGGAGACAATAAGGCTGTGAAGAAGAAGCTTATAACAAATTGACATATAGAGGTAACATATGGCATTGAAGTTTAGCTTTAGCATGTAACCCAAATTCCAGGAAATATGGTGGCATAGAGGCATGCATACAGACTGTTCATTCACTATAACTGTGAAAAACTAGCATAAGAAAGTATGCAGGCCAACCTATCAGGCAGTGTGCTATGAAAAAGCATTTCTAAAACGTAAGAAAACGTAAAAAAAAAGTGGCCTGTTTATCCTAATTTAGGAAACAACAATATAATTGGAGTAGCTTCCCATTATTATGCCCCTTCTTTTCTCATTCTAGGAAGAGTATACTCTCTCAATGTGGTAATGTTGGAATGTAATGCAGTCATTATTTAAAAGGCATTATAGAAATTCTTAATTTATACTTCTAATTTGACCTTGCTTCCATGTAGAAAACTGATTGGAAGAGGTCAATTTGGTTCAGCAAGATCACTTAGGAAGCTATATATATAGGTAAAAGATATTGATGGGCCATTAAGGTGGATATTGGAGAGAGTTAGAGATTGAAGTAATAGAACTTGATGATGGATTAGATATAAGGTTGAGGGAGAAGAAGATGTCAATGACATCATGGGTTGAAAAAAATGGATGCATGGGAATACCTATTAGGATGGGAAAAAACCGAGACTAGGATTTGAGGAACAAGACAAAAAAATCAGTTCTTTGCGTGTTGCTTTTGAAATGTGTATAACAACTGTCCAAGTTGATATGTCAATGGAGAAGTTGTACTTCTGGAGCTCAGAAGAAAATTCTGGACTGGAAATACACAGTTAGAAGTCACCAGCACAGATACAAAATTTAAAAAATAGAATATATGCTTTTGAATTTGCCAGATGGTAAAAACTCAGAAACAGAATATACATAACAAAAGATAAACAAAAGAAAGAGCAAGTAACATAGCAAAATAAGACCAAAAGAAAGTGAAATGATAGAAGACAAAGATATAAAATTTTTGAAACAGAATATATGCCTTTGAATTTGCCAGATAGTAGAAACTCAAAAAGCAGAAAGTACATAACAAAAGATAAATAAACAAAAGAAAGAAGTAATGTAGCAAAATAAGAACGAAAGAAAATGAAATGATGGAAGACAAGGCCTATTACTTGTAAGAATAAATGTAAATAGGAAAGAAAAAACTATGGAAAGAAAAAAAAAATTACATTGGGTCAAAAAACTGAAACATTGAAATACAAGAGATAAACCTACAGCAAAATGAGTGAGAAAACATGAAAGTAAAGGATGAATGCAGGTCACCCAGGCAAATTCAAGCTACAAGGAAGCAAGGACTAAGTGTGAGACCTGTGGAGGTTCAGCCTAAAGTGAATCAGCAAATCTCATAAGACCAGAGAACAAGACAGAATTAGGCTGTATATGACTACTGCTGCCAAAACATAGCATGAAAGTAGAAATACCATTAGCCACACATTATTTGGAAATTGAACCAGAGAGTTTGCCAATAGGGTAGCAATGGAATGACTGGAGGGAGGGTTGCCCATGTATTCAGGTGAGAAATCACATGCTATTATATCTGGCCCAACTTTGGGACCAAACCTAAGATTGATCCCTTCTTCCTCCCATCCATTCTGCTCCCAGAATTCAGAATGACCTTTTACAAAATCAAATCTGATTATTGCCCTGAATTACGCATTGCTATTGAGGATTCCAAACTTAAATTTTTAACATGGTTTACTTGACCTGACTCTGCTGGTTTTTGCAGCCTCACTGTGTGCAATTTCCCCTTGCATTCTCTCTACTCCAAACAACATGTACTTTTATTTTCTTAAAATATATACATATATTTTTTTCAGGGTGCTTATTTAAGCTTTCCCTTCTTTCTGGAAGCTCTACCCACCTTCAAGTTTAATGCTTACACATCCTTTAAATGTCATATGAAATAGCACTTCAGGGAAGCATTTCCTGACTCCCCAGCCAAGATCTTTATCATTACCTGTTCCTTACCTTAAAAGAGTTAATCTAAAATTATGTGTTTGGGATACTGGAACATTGTGGAATAACTGCTTCATTATCTGTAACTTTCACTAAGCTATATGTTCCCTGAGGTTATTTCAGAGTCAGGTACAGAAGCAAAAATGTTTTAACTGGATTTTTTAGTGATTGCAATAAGAGATGTATGGTGCTTTTTGAAGCACTGGGCATACAATAGTAGAGAAAATTGTTCAATGAGTGTTCGTTGGATGAATTAATTTTTCCTAGGAATTTCTTTCTTGCCTACGTGATAGTTGCTAAAAATAGGCAAAAGGTAGAAACAAAGGGAAAAAGAAAATTTAATTCCAACTTTAATTTATTTCAATGGGATATTCTGTGTGCTTGTTTCTGTATTTGGCTGGTAAGAGCTAGGCATAGAACTCTCATTTGCTCCAAGGGGATGCTGGCTCATATTTCCCATCCAGAGATTCAGTACAAGAATCTTAAATACTGACAGCTAAATGGAGCAAAATACATTTAGCCTTTTCCTCCTAACCTCTTTAAAATTTAAATAGAACTAACCCATTCATGTAAACAAAGATTAATTTCAAACAAAAGTCCAGACATGTTTTGTGGCCAGAATCTTCAGTATAAATTAAGATTACTCTCAGTTTCAGTCATTCCATTTGCTACTTCTTGTTTCCTTTTTCACCTTTACAAAGTCTTACCTGGTATCTGTAGCTGATTCTGTTGGCAGTAAACTTGCTGTCTTTCAGCTTATTAAGATGATGGAAATATGGTTTCTCTGATCTTCTCTAATCAGAATCAGGATGAGGGTCTCTTGGTCCTGGAAAGATTTTTAACTTCATGGAGAGTTGATTAGTGAAGTGATTTTGAGGATGAGGCAGTTTTGGATAGAATGGCCTACCCGGAAGATGTGATAGATTAAAGAACTTTGAAAAAGATCTGTCTTTATTCCTAGGATATAATACAGAATAGTTATTTATTGTTAGCCCCATAATATTTCAGCCTGGAGAAAAGAACCACCAACTATGCTGTGAATTTGTCAATGACTAAAACGTCTTTATCACTGATTATCCCCTTGGCCTGCCTTCCTTCCTTCCTTCCTTCCTTCCTTCCTTCCTTCCTTCCTTCCTTCCTTCCTTCCTTCCTTCCTTCCTTTCTCTCTTTCTTCTTTCTTATTTTTTCCTGCTTTTCATGCCATGGGTGTCCTCCTTACCCACCTCCTTTTTCTATGTTCTTACTCTTTCATCTATCTTTAAAGAATAATTTATCCCTCATTTACAAAACTACAAACGCTGTCATTTCGAGTAAATACACAGAACAAAACACAAAAATAAATATAAAAATAATCAGGTAAAAGTATCCTACAATGTTAAGTGAGCAAACAAAAGTATTACTGTCTAAACTGAGGAATAAATATTGGGATGAATTAAAATTCATAGCACATTTAACAAGCTGCAACCAACTTAAGCACATAGTCATTGAAGATGTGACTCATACTGAGCAGCAGATTTATCAGTGGCGATGTTGTTCATTATCTTCTATAGCAGTAGAGAAATCCAGCGGAAAGAGTTAATGCTCCTAAGAATATGAGAGGAAATTTCAGGTGAAATCAACAGCAATTTAAAGAGATGATGAAAAGATGTTTTAGCAGCCAATATTTAAGTCAAGCTAGACCAACACACAAACTCCAATCTTCCAATAATATCTCTCTCTCTCTCTCTCTCTCTCTCTCTCTCTCTCTCCTTAACTCTCTATTATCTATATTCAACCATCACCCTCCACCGTTCATTCTTGGAAATCTGTTTGGTTGAAATAGGAAGCACCGAGGATATATGGGAAGCCGATTCAAATATCTAGCTTTACAAAGTTATAAAAACCCTACCAAATGGCTGTTGTCATATGATGCAGTGGGTTTTCTTTCATAAACAAATTTATCAAAAAACCTCAAATAACCTTGAGTTTCTTTCTTTACAAAATAATTACAAAAAAATTATAACTGCAAAGGTTAAAGTGAAAATTTTAAAAAGTTATGGATATTCACATAAACAATTAGATTCATCTTACAATCCAGTTGGGTTACAAATAATTTTATGTAAACTTTTTCTTAGCGCTAGAGAATATCCGTTGTTAATATTATACTATATTTATTGCAAGTCTTACTTTTAATCAGCTTAGTGTGTTAAGAGGCCCATTGGCATAAGGATCAGAAAGTAACCAGCCCATTTCTCTGATCCCTAAAGATCTTAGGGATTGACAACTTGAGACAGATGGTCTGTTCTAATGATTCCGATATGAGGCCGGAACTTCTACTTAGGCGAAAGTCCTCCTTGCCAGGACTTCATCTGGGCTGCCCCCCAATGAACCTCCAGAGCCTCTCCATTGGAGAAATTTTGATAGCAGGTACTTGGGGTTATGAATGGAGCTCAGATCTGAGCCTGGGAAATGACCTTGAAATAAGACCTGGGGACAGACTTGGATAGAATGGTAGTATTCAAATGGGTTCTATGTTGGCTAAGTCTGGTCGGCCTGGCTGGGGGTCAGTGCAGCTTCTGTTTCTTTGGCACAAACACATGCTTGACTTGCTTTCTGCTTCTGCGTTTCTCTTTCCATTAATCACAGAGGATCTGAGAAGCCTCAGTTGCTTCTGTTTTAACCTGATTGCTGATAATATAAGGGGGGACAATGCCACAAGGTATTTAAAAAGTTAGAATGAAATCAGAAATACTAGCAAATTCTTAGGGCTTTCAAGTACTAATGTAATTCTCTAGTCACAATATGAAATAAGAAACTAGGAATGCTCTGTGTGTCAATATGTAATAATATAAGGAAGCTGCTAACATCTTTCAAGGAAAATGTAACAAAGAATTTATGGTTATTGACATCAGTTCCCAAACTCTCTTATAATATATGGAAGCTGCTTGAAGTGGACAGATGCTGAAGTAAAAACCTAGAAGTAAATGTAGTTCCTATCTCTAAAAGAAGTGATAAGTATGAATCACTTACCACAGTGCTCAACCGTAGGGAGCTCTCTATAATCAGCATATCTAAAAACACACTAAACTTGAGTACAAAGAAATCACTGTGCAATATCCTTTATATTTTCCTATGCTGTTTGCTATGCTTGGAATGGCCTTCTGTCACATTAATCAGTCGACTTATTCCTATACCAAAAGCACAGACAACAACAACAACAAAAATAGATAAATAAGACTTCATCAAAGCTAAAATTGTTGTGCATCAAAGGACTTTATCATGAAAGTAAATAGACAACCTAAAGAATGGGAGAAAATATATGGAAACCACATATCTGATAAGCGTTCAATATCCTGAATATAAAAAGAAATCTTACAAATTTACAATAAAGATTAGTAACCTTCTACACTAAAATCTAGCAAAAAAAATAAGAAAAGAAAATCAAAGTTGTAAAATGAAAGAAACAATAAAGGTAGAAGGAGAAATCAATGTATTAGAATTCAGACAAACAATAGAGAACATCAAGTTTCCAAAAGCTTATTCTGCGAAAAAAAAAAAAAAAGTGACTGATATGTCTGTAGCTAATTCAATTTAAAAAGACAAATTATTTATAACTGAACTGGAAGAGAGGGCATCACCAAAGTTATTAAAGATATTAAAAGGATAATAAGGAAATATCATGAGCAATTTTATGCCAATACATTTAACAAATTAGATGTAATAGAAATATTCTTTACAAGACACTAATTGAGAAACTATCCTGATCAGAAATGGAAAAAGTGAATAGACTGCTATTAAATAAAGAAATTATATTCATCATGAAAAACCTTCTGACACAGCAAACTCCTGGCCCAGATGGCAACACTGATTAATTCAATCCAATATTTAAAGGAGAAATAATTGCTGTCCTACAAAAATTTCTTCAGAAAATAGAGGAGAAAGGAGCACATCCCAATTAAATATATGAAGCTACATTACCCTTTATCAAACTAGATTAATACATCACAAGAACTGAAAAACATAGAGCAATATTCTTAATGTATATAGACGCCAAATTCTTAAAGTAATAGCAAACTGAGTATAACAATATGTATACAGGATACCATGTCATGGCTGGTTGGGATTAAGTGGGTTTTATCCAAAAAACCAAAAAATTGGTTTAACATCTCCAATCCACTTGTGATGGTTAGGCAAATCTGTCAGCTTGGACAGATAATGGTGCCCTATTCTTTGGTCAAGCAAGCACTGGGACAAATTGTACTGCAACGACATTCCTTGGACTTAAATAATCAGTGAGTTGATTGCAACTATGGCTGATTATCTCTACAGTCAAGTAAAGATATGGGCCTTAGCAATGAGAGATGTCTCATCCAATCAGTTGAAGCCCTTAAAAGGAGAAGTGATTTCAATATTCAGAGAGAGAGTGCCCATCTCTACTTCAGACAGCAAGTTTCTTTGGGGAACTCATTGAGGACGTTCATTGGAGCTACTGGCTTGCAGCCTGCCGTACGGAATTTGGACATGTGCATCACGATAGTCATGTGAGACAATTCTATAAAATCTCATAATATCTACAGATTTCTCCTATCTGTTCTGTTTCCCTAGAGAAACCTAATATACCAGTCAATGTAAATCACTCCATTAGCAGAATAAAGAAGAAAACCATATGTTTCTGTTAAGAGGTACTAGGAAAGGAGGGGAGCGAAGGGGAGAGGAGAGGAGAGGGGAGGGGAGGGGAGGAGAGGAAGAAAAAAATCACCATCCATTTATAATAAAATCTCTCAGCTAACTAGGAATAGAAGCAACTTCCTCAATTTAATAATGGGCATCTATAAAACACCTGCATATAGTTAACACATACTTAATGATAAAAATTCGATGTATTTCCTGAAGTATGTGAATAATGTAAGAATGTCCACTACTTTAAAAAAAACTCTATTCAGTGTTCTGGATGTGCTAGCCAGTGCAATAGGTAAAGAAAAGAAGGAAATGGTTTATAATTGGGAAGGCCATTGACATAACATGGCCATTGAATAGAAGTATAAATATTGTTAAAATATCTATCTTTCACAAATTGAACTAAAGTCCCTCCAAGAACCTCCCCTCCTATCCTGACTGCACAAGAACTGAAAAGATATCATTTGAGAATATTCACAGGGTCAAGTCACGCTCACGTTTAAAGTGATACAACGACTCTCACTTGTCTGTGCATTACAGCTGCAAGTCCACTGCCTAGTGGTAAGCCTCTTTTTGTCCCGATTCCATAGCTCCAGGTCAGGTATTATGTCCTTCTTATTTAGAAGAGGTAATGGGGGTTGAACCTGGGACCTTGTTCATGTGAAGCATGCACTCAATCACTCAGTTATACCTGCTCCATAAATACATTTTTTCCCCCTGATTGAGTTGGTGTCATGTATTCTTGGTTATCAAAATACCTCATGGCTTTGGGGCTTTAAATTGGTAAATATTCATGATTCATGAAAAGGCACGATACATTCTGTGTGAAAATCACGACCACGTGAAAAAATGTATGCTCAGTTGTATATATACACACACAGGACCTTGAAGGATATGTCAAACTGTCAAATGCTTGTGATTCTGGATGACTTTTGTGTTCTTTGCTTCTTGTGTTTCTCAGTTTTCTATATTGCACAATTAACTTAAAAGTTTGAGAAAAATAAATGTTATTTTAAAGACCTTCAAAAAAATAAATGATTTAATCTCGTTAGGCCTCAGTTTTATCATATATAAAATGGGGGCAATGACAGTATGTCTCATAAGGTTGTTATGAAGAGTAACTGAAATAGTGCACACAGGGGCCTTAACCCAGCACCTGACCTATGGCAAGTGCTGAAGGAAAGCTAGCTGGTACTAGTATGTCATGCTTTTTCGACTTTATACAATTCATTCTGCTTACAATGACCTTCCTATGGCCGTCCATCTAGAAACTCATGTTCTTTTGATCCTCCTCCATACCACCTACTCAGCTCCCCCATTCTATGAGGTTCTTCCTGACCACTCAGGCCTCTTGGTCTCCAATCACCATGAGGTGTTTGAACTTCAGTGTTCTCAGTCTTCTAACCCACAGTATTTAGTTTATATATGTTTTACTATGTTCACCTTCAATGGTAGACTATGGGGGATCTCCATGAGGGCAGCGCCATGCTATATTTATTTTATTATCTCCAGAAGCTAGCACACTAATGCTATGACATTTGGTAATCAATCAGTTGATTGAAGGAATGGATGGATGGCCACACGATTTCATTGTACATCTCTTTAAATATATTCAAGGTAGCATTAATGCACGCAGGATTTTCAAAAAGTAAAATAAAAATCATTTATTTATTTCGGTGAGAATGTATCTTCATCAGAGGGATAGGTTAGTAGAAAAGTAATAAAATTATTTTTTACATGTTCCCTAATCCATAGAGATCCCAACTATATTTAAGTAATGTATTCTGTTCATGCTGTGGTGCTGTGGCCTGAGATATACACGTGGAAGTGGGACTAATACCCCAGTTCCAGGTTGGAAGAAGCTATGCTCCAACTTGTGAAAGAGCCTTGTCTAAGGCTCTTCTTTTTCACCGGAACACAGAAAACTATGCTAAACTTTTCTGATGGTAGGTCTTCTAATATTTGGACCATGACAATTTTGGGAACTGTGTTTGCCACCCACTTTGGGCCAATGTGCTAGGTTAAAAGACCTATTGTTTCTGACTTGGAAGCATGGATTTCCCAAGCTTCTGCAAGCAGGCAATGCTTCTGAAAACAGCTTTTGTCTCTTGCCACACTGCAATCACTTGTTTCATTGTTAAAATTCAGTTTGAGGAGGAAAAAAAAAATGAAAAAAAAGAATTGTCATCTGCAGCTGCAAACTCCAAAACCTTCTGGGGCTCAAGATACATTAGAATTGCTGAAGCCCTTAGAAGAATCTTTTGTCATCGTTACCGGACTTTTTCAACTTCAGTTCACTTCTTGAGTCCTTTTAAATCTGACGAGGATTATGTTTTTTTCATATAATATATGATTTTTTAGCCATGAAGCAGATTTTTTTTTTTTTGAAAAATCCAGCACAAGTTTATCAAATTACTCTACTGATTACTCCTTTATAAAGGGTTTTCCATTTTGGCAAATAACTGGATTTCATAGGAGTTTTGGAAGGCTATAAACTGATATCTCAGCAAAAACCGTACTAGCTAAAATATTTTAATTGCACACCAGACCCTTCTCCCCACTGTCATGTTAATTGTAGATTTCCCTAATTGAGAACCTGTGGGTGGTTATCTGCCCCGGAAGCCTTCTATGTGTCAAGACATCTGGTTCCCTAACCATCATACTGCCTTTTAGAGGCAAACGCCACTTCTCCCCAGGACCCATGACGTAAATGCAGAGTTACTTAGATTTGGAGCTGGCTGGCTATGGTGTTAGGGGAATGTGCAAAGAAGGATGTTAGGCTGCTGGCTCCTAGGTTTGAAATACTTTTTGGCTGTTACATGGTAATCATTCTAATGATAAAACCTGTAAGTTATGCCAATCCATTGGTGATATTTTCAAATAATGGTTTTGAAGAACGGAATGTTTTTTTGCATAAAATATGCCTGTCAAGTTCAAGAAAAACCGAGTCTTTGGATCACAAAAGTAGACAATTAGCCCTCATCCATCCCCTCTACTGTCAAATTGTTAGTTTGAGTTTCAGCCTTCAGAACATAGTAATGACATGTTCAATGAAATGAAATTTGTTTTGATTTAACAAACATATTGATTTTATTGAGCAAAAATATAATTTTTAGATTCACATAAGCTTGTATTTATTTTTCTTTGCTCTGTGCAACATTAGACAAAATATTTAATCCCCTTTCCCCTCACTTCTCCTATCTGCAAATGGGAATAATCTGTCTCCTTCCAAGCCAGTAGATGAAGAAGTGACACTGGTGAATGGCTCTTGTTGTGGCAATTCCCAAAGAATGGTACTTTCTCGTTTTGTGATCAGAAATCTTAGCTCACTGAATATAGATATCCCTGCTACTTAAAAATAAAATAGTATTTTAGGTTTGATTCCTCTGAAATATCCTAAAGTAAATTACAACATAGATGATGGGAAAGTTGAAAATGGTGGATTCAATACAAATACAATAAACATTTTCCGCCACAATTAGCCAGCAAATGCAAAAATGAACACTTGTCTTTGAGGATAATCCTAAAAATACGTTAGACAGAAATAGCTGTGAGATGTACTGGGAGAGAGCCACAGAAACTAAGTCACAAATACTCACCAGAGGAACAGATATCTCACTGATTAAGCCTGAAACCCTAGTAGAATTTAGAGAACTGTCTAATAGAACAATTTCAGAATCCTTCAATGAAAAATAAAAACAGAATAAATATGTTTTTTCTGAACCCTGTTGGTATTCAAGGAAACCATTTAATACAGCTCTGTAGAGGGAAATTTAAGCAATAGATCATAGGAAGGGGGCAAATGACCCATGGAAATTGACCTAAATCCAGCTAATCCTTAGGTTTCATCAACACTGTCACACATGGTCTTTATCTTCTACTTCAGTGACTTTCACATCAAGTTCCACACAGTTGCATTTGTTGTCAATTCCCCCCCAAAAATAAACATTCAAGAACAGATGAATAAAAAAATATATGCTAGAATAATACTCAGCAGTTAAAACGACAACAGAGCTGTGTGAATCAACAGCAAAAAAAATCTCCAAACCAGTTTGCTTAGCCAAACAAAACAAAAAATGTGGAAGAAAATATACACATGCAGTGTGATATCATTTATAAAAAGGTTTCAAACCTGCAAAAACATTTTACATCTTCTCATGCTATATAGCAATCTTTTTGAGCACTTGCCTAGGTATACAAACACCAAATTCATGACAGCGATGATCTTTGGGTAGAATCAAGGGCAACGGTTGAGTGCAACCGTTGAGGGACCTCACTGGCTCTTTAAAATTTATAACATCACAAACAAATCTGTAACAAATCTAGTACAGGGTTCCAATTTGATAAAGTTGGGTGTGATGCATCGATGTTCATTGCTGTACTCTCTATTCTCGACAAAATAGTTTTAATATTTCATAAGACAAGATAAAATAAATAAGTAACTATATTACTTTTAAGGGATGAAAACTGAGGTTTTTCTTTTGGCTCTTGAAAAATATAAAAAAGTCTTTTCCAGTCCAACCTTCTTACAGCCAGCTGCACTATGATGATAAAACATTGATCGGGGTATATTGCACTTTTCTGCTAAAATGACTTGGAGAGTGCCCTTTGCCTCCAGGGAGCATATTAGCCACTTGGAGGAAACTGGGCAAATCTTTTTGTTGGATTCAAATCTCTGTTTCTTAGCATGACATTCAAGATCCTTTACAATCTAGTTCGAATCTCCTTTCTGAACATCCAGTCCTGTCAATTGTCAATATCTTTTAGCTGTTGCAGCCCCATGGAATCATCATGGGTATCACAAACACTTAAGCTCTTCGATACCACTGTGCAAATGCCTGCTCTTCTGTTTCCCTGCCAGTGGGCCGCCTACTCAACGATGGGGTCAGATTGCACGATATGCCCTCTGAAGACACAAGACACATTGGGTGCTCCCATCTCAGTGTACCCACCACTGTACAAATATTCATGGTGTACTTAGCCTGGGATATTCTAACCGGAGACTCACCAGTCTACTTTCCTTTCCAAGCTGCGAGATCCCCATCAGCGGAGACCATATTTATCCATTTAGTTGCATGCTGGCTGTATAATGGGTGATTTTAGAAGGTGGAAAAAATTACTGTTCACATGAGATATTTATTATATTTTAGTGACTGTTCAAGAGGTGATAATCTTAGAGATCAAGTTTCATTTATATGTGTGTGTGTGTGTGTATGTGTGTACGTGCTTCAGTAAACATGTTAAAGCACCAACGACACGGCCTGGTACATAATGATGGCAGTACAAGTGTTGTTATTTTTGCCCAATCAGATTTACATTGTTCTTTCCAAAACTCTGTTTTGGAGTCCCTATCAGGGGCCCTGGAAATCCTTAAAAGTTCCTGCTTTTTGAGTCTATTCCTGAACACCTTGCTTGCTGGCTCCTAGGTGCACAGGCACAGTGACCAGAGGGAAGGCTTAGGAAGCAAAGCTGGGCAGTGCTGGGAAAATTGCCTATCCTCTCTCCAGCTCTGCTTGAATGGCTTGAACTATGTTGATGATACTTACCTTGAAGAGTTCCTTTGAAGAAAAATGAGATAACATACCTAAAGAACTCACTCATAAGTAGAGGTAAAGTGGTCAGGCCCCAACTCACTGACATTCTATCAGCAGTTTTGGCAAAGCGTGAAGAGAATAACCCATTAGCAGTGACTCACCTCTGACGTTGAGAAGTTTCTATTTGTCGCTACTTGAAGGAAGCTATGGTCTGGTGGAAATAGTACTGAGCTTAGATTTAGGGGGCCTGGGTTCAGATTCTGGCTCTAACACGAATGATGGTAAATCTTTTGTAGAATCACATGTATAAACTGTCTTAGCTGCAGTTTATTTATTAAATGAGACCTACTTCTCTGAATGGCTGTGAGACTTAAAAGAGATGCCTGTGAAAGTACTCAGCAGTGTGTAAATACACCGGTTAGAGCTGAGACTTTACGTTAGATGAGTATTACATCTTTTTCTATTTCTATACTACAACAAACTTTCCTTTTATAACCATCCTTTTGGTCAACAGCTATTTAACTGTACAATGTGTTCAGTACTGAGGTAGAGGCTGATGGTGCAGTGGCAAGCAAAACAATACAGATATGTTCCCTGCTGGGTTGAATTTTAATCTATATACTCAGTGCTACCTATTTTAATTTGTTATCATTTCATTTAATCCTTAAAATAAATTTTTAAAAGAAACCATATTTTAACTTTTCTAAGGTAAGGAAACTGAGGTCTAAAAATACTGAAGAAAACAAACAGTTTAGGACATTATGAAATCTATCAGAGTTCCTTAGATATAATAGGTACAGAATAAATACCCATTAATTTCAATATGCAAGGTGAATTCAGAGACAAATAAGAAAGTTTGTAAGAGATGAGGGTTTGCTAATGAGAAACAAGTAGCAGTTTTAAAAAAAACTGATATGAGGCACACACTGTTTTTCCCCTCAATCTTTTAAATATTTTCCCAATTTATCTCTATGTAGTTAGAAGAAAAGATAACAATTACATTAACAGCAAATCAATGACTATGGATAAAATTGACGTTCTACTTAGAAGAATATGTAAATAATTGCATAAGTAAAGTTTGAGTCCTTTTTCTTCCTTTTTTTCCTTAAAGCATTACAGAATGCTCTAATAAATACAGATTAGAGAAACATCGTTCAGAACAGACAGATTTCCTATATCCCATTGCCCCCTCCCAATCTTTTTCTTTTCCTTGAGCATTGGAATCCCTAGGCAGTCCAATATGTTTCTTCTTTTACCATAAAGGAGGGAGTGGGGGGAGTAACTCATGGTAATGGGGGGCTCACCCATTCATGGCCTTGGGGCAAGAGCTCTATTTGGTCCTGCTCCCCCCTAAGGAGCTGATAAAAGATAAATCTTCATGTCCAAACTCTCATCACTGCTGCCCGCCTCCAATGCCCTGCTGGCTAAGCTGGGGGTGGGTGGGAGAGGGCGGGGGTGTGCGTTTGGCAAATGAATTAAAATAAAGAGCCCACATTGTACTCTGTCATGCTTTAAGGTAGAGGTGGGGAACTGGGAAATGTAAGTTGGGAAGAAAGTTGAAATTCTGTATTGAGAGGGAAGGGAGAAGTAAGAAGTGCCCTCTTTGTTTCCCCTGAGCTTAGAGCTGAAAGGGGCTCAGCCCTGTCAAACTCCTGTGACTTGTGCGCACGAAGAGAGGTTGAAGCTCTTGGTCCAAGTGAACCCTCCGTGAGCCTGGTAGCTGGAGAGAGGCAAACACCCCGTGCCCTCTCTCAGAGCACGCCGCAGTTTGGCTGCACCTGTGTCTGTGTAGGTGTATTTTTCTCTTCTTGTTGATTTAGTTACCGAAAAGGGCTTTTGATGGAGACCACATCCTTTCACTGAGTATCAGGAAAGTTTATTAAAAGTGGCTCAGAGAACACAATAAAACCCCCATCTATCTGATTCAACTGTGTTTTCCTGACTTCCCTTTTTCTGTTACCAAGTTATAAACACGCCTTCTGCAATCAGCTGTACTTTCCAGTTTGAAAGGATATTTCAGAAAGTAAGATAAGATAAACAGGCAATGGCAGATAACAAATCAGAATATATATTGGATTCTTTTTAAGAGATATGCTAAGTTCTGATTCAAAATATACGAAAGCATGCGTTGCTGACCTACAAATACTGAAATGTTTTAACCCATTCTATGATTACTACCAGGAATGCATCTAAGGTGGCAAACAGCTTTCAAAGAGTTGTTTCGCCTTAGATCAGATTCCATTACTGAGAGGGTATAGGCTTTGTGTGCTAGAGACTGGGTAAGCTACTCGCTTGCTTCCCATTTCATTAACTTGTCTTCTCTCTCAAGTATCACTTTGGCTCACTTCCTCTTGGATGCACTTCCTTACTATCCATATCTAGGCTAGCTGCCCCACTGTGATCTCCAGAGCTCCCCATGTATCCTCTACCTTTGCAATAACCCCTATTTGCCCAAACTGTTTCGTGTACCTGCCATTGATGTAAGCTCTGTGAAGTCAGACGCCATTTTTCTCTTATCCTTCAGTGTCCCAACAATAAGCACAAAACATGGCATACAGTAGGCTCTCAATCAATGCTTGTTAAATGAACAGTGCACAAATTAATCCATATAGAAAATGCTCCCTGTCCCATAAAACTGAGTTTCAAGGGATAAGGGAAGAGAGAAGAGTCATGTCGAAAAAAAAATAAAAGTCAAGTCAGTGGCACACTGGAGGTAGGATAGAAAGGGGAGGGAACACAGTACCTAGCTGTTTAGGGAAGTTAGAGAAATATGCCTCCTGGCCTTTGCCAAGTCGAAAAGGCCAGACTTGAAAAGACTTGGGGGTGGGTGTGGGGCAGGAAGGAGAGGAAACTGCATAGAATATTCTAAGGAGAAAGAAGAGTATGTGCCAGGGTATAAAGGAGTAAAGAATAAGAGAATTCTCTAGCAGAGGTATTGTATTAATCTCTTCCCATTTTAGCCTTACAACAACTAAGTGTGTTTGTAAGGGATATTTATCCAATAGGGATTATGAGGTCAAATGTCAGAAAAATTATATGGCTGATCAAGGCCACAAGTTAAGTTGCAGAGACAAAGTGGGACCCTCCAACTCTGGCAGTGACTAGCTATGATGCATTAAGTTATAAGCCACAACTTCCTTATTTTTAGAATGGGCAAGGTAGTGCCTACTCATTAAGGCTTGCCTTTAAGATTAAGTTAGGATTTAAATGGAAGTCATAGTATCAGGTGGTAGGAGCTCAGTAAATGATCTTTTTCTTCTTTCCCCACCCTTCTTCTGTCCTTCCCTATTAGTGTTACAGTCACACTCCTTCCAACCACCCCCAGTGTTGTTCTCTTCTCTCTATTCTTCACTTGAAGGATCTGATTGGTCAATGAATCAGATTCCTCCTTGTCACAGAGCTTCTCCCGATGCTTTGGACCTGAGTCATATCCTCACTTTCCCTCCCCTCTTAAAACCCATACTATTGTCACACTCATTTGCCAACTCCCCATGCTGTGCTCCCTCCCAGACAATGACACACCTTTTCTGAGCAGAGTCTCTGAATTATACATCTTTATGGTTCCTGGCCTTAGCACTTAACAGAGGCTTAAAAAATGTTTGCTGCTGACGAACT
>PVKH010013311.1:0-16906 GCA_004027955.1 Chaetophractus vellerosus | reverse complement strand
TGATTGACTCTATAAGATCGAAGTACCTGAAGGTCATATAAAATATGATTATGTCATAGATCTGAGTTTTTTAAAGAAAAAATATTTAGTGAACACTTGCCTAACTGTGCCTATGATAAGAATAATTCACGTGTTGAGTGCTTGATGTGTGCCAGGTGTTTGTTCTAAGCATTATATAACTCTTTTAATCCTCATAACACTACTATGTGATTGGGTAACATCATTATACCCATTTGACAAGATGAGGGATCGGAGACAGAGAGATTAAAAAACTTGCACAAGGCAACAGATGGTAAAGTTGAGACTTGGATCCAAGCTGTATGGTCCATTTTTGTCCTTTACCCTATGTACAAAATGACTCCTTCTATTTTGTGATACAGTTATTTGGAATTTTTGTGTAAATTATTTTTTTATAATTTTGGAGCAGAAAAAATGAATAATTATAATATACATATTAGAGTCTCATGAAGAGAAGGATTTTCAGCCTAAGAAAAATAAGGCCTTTAGTGAAATATGAAAAGCATGTCAGTGGTGATGAAATTGTTTCCTTGAAGCTCAGACACAAAAATGGACTTGGGTAAGACAGCCATCATGATAAAACTGAAAAGCCAAGTAATAGTTAACATTTATTTAGTGCTTCCAAGATGGCAGACAATGTCCCAAGTGCTTTATGTGCATTTTCTTATGTATAATAAGTACTGTGCAATGGATGACCAAGTTACTTACCTAAAGTCACATTGGTTATAAGTGGCACAGCAGGGTCCCCTAACCAGATAAGTCTGACCCCGAAGTCTGTGTTTTGAATATCACAGCTTCCGCCATGCAATTGTGAGATAGCTAATACCTTGAGAGCTTCACATCATCATGGTTATGAAGAGTTAAACTTGGGCACATGGAAGAAAGAATTTATCGGGTGTTTTATACGAACCCCTATCTTTTAAAGGTATTTTAACTGTAATTATGGTTTAATGTGTTATATGGTTTGCCCTTGCATTTTGAGTTTTTTGCAGTAATTTTGCACTACCTTCCTGGGTGTAAGTCTGCAAATTCATACATTATCTCATTTAATCTGCCTGGTGACCCCCCAAAGAATTCATATTATTATCTCCAGTTTATAAATGAGGAAATTGAGACTTGGTGTGGTTAAATAAATTGCTTAAAGAAAAAAATCTTGAAAATGTTATGGTACAAATGCTTTTGATTCGTGTAACTATAGATAAAAAGGTGATTAAAGATTATGTTAAGATTCATTTTTTCTACACACATTTAATATGTGGTACTGTTTTATAGACTAATATATATTTTTAAGTGGGAACTAAGTAATTGAAAATGAAGAAAAACAATTCATTTCTCTTAGTTTGAGTATTGTCAATAAATATATTTGCTCAAAACCATAAAATAAAAGTTAAGATCTGAAAGCTTCAATTTTAATGGTGGCAGTTAAGTAAAATCCAGTAAAAACAAAACCAAAAATAACCACATACAATTGTGCCTCTCTAAAATCCAATTTTAGAATATCCAGTTGACGGTTTAAAATAATTGTTTTAGTTTACGTTGCAAACTCATGCAAATTTACATTTGTCAAGTAAACCATCAGTCAGTCTAATGGTGAAGTCCACCTGCTCTCCTATAAAAATTAAAACCTCTGTTTTCATTTGTTTTATTTGTAAAGGAAAGTGGAAAACTTTGATAGAGGAAAATCTTTTTTAGATCCTTTATCAAGATTTTTTATGCTTTAAACTGAATACTTATTATGTTTGCATGTATTGGGTTTTCCCTTTCCCTGAAAAATGTTTTGCACAGCTCAACTTTAAATTTGGCCACATGAAATGAAAACAGCCACTGGGAATACATGTCCTTTAGCCCTTAGGAGCATCTCCGTTTTGGCGACTTGTAAAATGTCTGCTTGATAAAGAAGAGCACGGGCTGGTCTCGGCTCTGCAGTGTTGGACTGTTCAGGGCCCTGACAGCTGGATCCCTTCCTGACCCTTCTCTTGTTCCTACAATCTCTTGTGGGATCACGCAGAGTGCTTTCATTCTGAGCTGTGTCCAAATGTGCAAGGGCTGTGTCGGAGCCAGTGTCATATTAGATTGATAGTAAACTGCACCGGAAAAGATTCACACTACAAGCTAGTGAGAGATCACTTGACAGGTAGAAATATTCACTTACAAAGCAAAAGATTAAGTAAAACTGGTAGTTTTATGATTACATTACATGATATTTTAGGATTACCTAACAACTAGCAGATGGGAGAGTGTACATTTTATGTTGTTTACCGAGACCATAGTATTTTGCTTTTTTAGTTTTCTTTTGGTAACTGGTAATGAATAGTGTGTGATATGAAACAGAAATCTAGAGTGATACGAGGACTCGTTGTATAAAGAATGTTTTTCTTTTTTTTATGAGAGATTATTATATGTTATAAGCATTATGTAGAATGAGTTTGAACCCTAGCGTACGAGAATGAGAAAGGCCTTTCTTTGTGGATTAGAAAAATCCTGTCTGTGTATTTTATGTTCCAGAACTATCAGAACGACAGTGCTTCAAAAGAAGTGTCTCTGTGTATCTGTTAGCAGTTTTGTTTTAGCCCTTCACTTAATGAAAAATAATGAAGATTTATGTCTGTCTAGTTACTTGGAATTCTTGATGAAAGGCCTGATTGTTCTCTGTGTACTTAAGTACCTTAGCTCAAATCCAGTTACACTGCTGCAGAAAAATGTTAACGTTTTTAAACAGTTCTTGATTTCATTTGCTCTGATTTTATCAGAATAGGAGGGGGAAAAAAAAAAAAGAAAGGACATTGTGCTTAAGCAATACCCCTGCCTCTGAAAAGTTAGTCACTTTATGCAAGGAGAATCAGGTGAATAATATTGGAATATTTGATCTTTTTAAGCATTTGCCATGACATTTGTTTTTTAAAGACCAGAGTCTTTATTGGAATTAAACCTTAGAAAGAGTGGCCTTAGCGATGTGTTTTCCTGTCCTAAAATGAAGATGTCATCTTGGAATTGATATAAGATGGCCACAGCCCAAAATCTGGTGGTAGGGCCACATGGGAGAACATTTTAGAATAAAAATACCAGAGCTAAAATCATGATGATGCTGGCAGCCCAACATTTGAAAGCTATATTAATTGCTATCTTTTAAATGTAGTCTTGCTAAACTAGCTAATACACATTCAGCTGCCTTTAAATAAATACTCCAGTCATCTTTGGAGGTCATGATTCCATATATTAGTTTAAAATTCGGGTATTTGCTCATATTTGAAACTTTAAATTAATTAGGAAAAAAATCAAGAAATAGTTTTAATCTAAATTTTCAAATCTTTTTTTTTTTTTTAATCCTGGCATTTGATGTCATAGAGACTCAGTCTACAAGTAAGACATTTTCGGCATATCATCAGTCTTCAGCACATATTGTATGCAAATGTCATCCTAGCTTTGAAAATACCTTTTGCATTTTAAGCAAGATTCTATTTTGACAGTTCTTTATGCTTTTGGGGAGAGTTCTGGAGAGTGGAAAAAAAAAAGCATCTTGAGTTTTTGCCTTGGCATATTCATTTTAATTTGATCATTTCTGTTCTATCACAGTTAACCCCTCAATCAAATCACCTGGAAGCCCTTGTTAAAGTTCAAGGGTTCCATCAACCCCCATCAATGATTGCAAGGAAGAGGTTTACACATGTTAAACCACCTAGAATGTAAGTTGTTCTTCAGGATTGCCCTGGGGAGTTTTCTACTGCATTTTTGCCAGTTGAATTATGATGTGAGATGGCATGAATATTGATCAAATTTCTAAACTGAATTTCCCAATTTTTAGACTGTGGTGTAAACTAACCCACAGGTTGTCATAACTAATTCAGTATGTTTTTAACAATAGTCAGTGAAGCATGGAGGTCTTTAAATTCATTGAGATGTAGAAAACGATCTGCATATAGGCTATCAACAAACCTCCCTTAACTCCTTCCTCTCCACATTTCAGACCAACAAAAGTCATATCCAGGGACTTGATCAGTGAGTATATATGAGTATATATGTGTACATGTAACTTTATATAGATTTTGCTTGTTGGCTTATTTTCCCTTTTCCCAGTGATATATATTTGGAAGTATGGAAAGAAATGTGTTTGTGTATATTGTTAAAGCAAAGTAAAAGCGAATTGCATTGCACTTTGTTAGTATTTAATCATTGCAAAGTGGTTTTGTTCCCTCTAAAAGAGAAAATAACAAATCATACCCCATGATGAGCTTTCATTTTCAGGGGCGGGTTACACATTTCACATTTATTAAGAACGTCTCCTACTTTCCAAATTTTCCCCATTTTTCAGTCTAACTTTTAGCTATTTTGCTTTTTGTTAGTACATTTTCATATATGGTGGGGTGGGAAGAGAGCCTTCCACGGTTCTGCGTCCGCTCAGGAGACAAGTCCTGAAATGAAAGCATGAGTTTAGGTTTACTGCAAGTCAGGGGTGAGGACCTGCACCCCTTCTAGCCACACTATGAGCCTCTCCTGAGAGACCTGCTGCACCAAACCTGCCCTTTGGAGAGGGTCAGGCATCATTTTACCTTCTGGACCCCAATGGCTGATTCTAAATAGCATGGTCTCTGGAAAGGGGAACCGGGATTTGGGCTATATGAGCATTCTTTTCCTGTCTTCAGCATCTTGCCAATCAGAGAGAGAGAGAGAGAGAGAGAGAGAGAGAGAGAGAGAGAGAGAGAGAAGGAAAAAGAGAAAGGAAAGAACTTTGAGCGCATGGTAGGAGAATATGAAAGGGGAAGAGTACAATGCTTTTTTTGTTTTGGTAAAAACAGGTTAATCACTGCTAATATCCCTTTTCCTGCCAGTCTATGGTTCCATTCCTACTTCTTCTGCTGCAGTGAGTCACATATTTTCTTCTCAAAAATTGATTTGGGCATGGCAGGAATAGCACAGGAAAGGAGAAATGTATGTGGAATGTAACAAAACGTGTTATAAATACTAAACACTTCTAATGGCGTTTTCCGTTTTATTCTGGTCCACCGTTTGCCCAAGGTGATGAGAGCCGCTCAGGGCTGCCCCTTCATAGTTGCCCTTTGCACTGGCTATTCCTATAATGCTGAGCGTGTGGGCGTGTGTATGTGAATGGAATCATAGAACCCCGCCGCAAATGGCGCTAGGTAGGAACCTGCGGAAATCGCATCGACTGGTAAATTATCAGTACTTCTGTACACCGCTTGGCAGCCAAGGGATTGCCCTCAGTCTGTTAATAGAAATAGTAGAATGTCCAACAGATCGTTTCAGTCCAATTAAAGTGATCTGTTGCGACTGTATTTTACTGGAGGCCATGGAAGAAAGATGGTTGAAATGTCCTTCCAAGATCATGCTCTTTGAGAATCCAAAACTTGAGAAGATTTCTGAAAAATGATTATAGCTTGACTTATTTTATGTACTCCACAATATATTTTATCAACTCATATATCAAGCTGCTTTCTAAAAGATTTTGAGTATCGTTGGGTAAATTTCTTTAATATTGTAATTGACATATGAGAACCTACTTCTCACAAACTTTATATCTAGAAGGCTTATCGGATCCACTAAGTTCCGTATCAATTTTTTCCTTGCTGAATATTCTTCTGAATATGAATAAACGCATCAATATTAGAAGATGTATGATGAAGGAGGTCCTGGCTTGCTAATTTTACCAAAGAGAATATCCAAACCTTCTTTTTCTGGCTGGAATTTTCAAATGGGAGAAAATTCTTTTTCTGGCAAGAGATATGTAGCAGTTGTTTATGTACGGTACAGCCTAGAAGACTCTGTCAAAGGCAGTTCTTCTAGTAAAATAATCCTCTACTTTCAAAAGTGAGAAGCAAGTCAATTTTTACGTTTTATTTTTAAATTTTATATTTGTTTTCATTAAAAATTTTTAGCATTACTAAATTGACGTTTAGAGAAATTACTTCCTGGCCTCAAGCGGGACTGGGGGAGAGGTTTTTAGGAGGTAGGCAAATAACTCAAAATACAACCAAGATATGACGGGCTTGTTTATTTCTGCAGAAAGGTGGTGAAGCACACAGGTCAAGAACATTAGCTCTGGAGTTAGACATCCTAAACTAGCTTTGAGATCTTGGACAAGTCATTTTACATCACCTTCATGAGTTTCTTCCTCTGAAAACAGGGTTGAAAAATACCATCTTATAGCTTATGAAACAAATTCTAGAATCTCATTGTTCAATGCCTGGTATAAAAGGTTTCCATGTTCAGTAGATGGCAGCAATTATTGTTTTTTGGTATCAGGATATATCTGGCATTTAAATTTTGCAGTGACCCTTGTAAAAGTATCATAGTGGGACTCATCACAGAGATGAGACTTCTAAATATGAAACAAAAATCAGTTTGGTGGAGAGATAAGGTGTAGAGCCTTGACTCTAGGTGCTGGGACGTTAGCCGGCAGCGTGGGACCTTAAGCTTTGCTTTCTGAAGGGAGTAATCCAGATATTCACAAAGGACCGCGGGCAAAATAGCCAAGCTTCTCTGAGAGATAAAACTTTCACTGGTGCTTAGTACCTGAACTTCTCAAGGAAAAATTATGTGGTTCATAGGGAACTGGGCCTATGGCATATGGAATGGTTAAGTCCTCCAGGGGCTAGAACCACATAAAAATATGTGAATCCCAGGAACAGATGGTTGTAGGTTAATGCAAAATAATCTGAGGCTAAGGGAAGTGTCTTTGGGACCCTCAAGGAGAAAGAATCTTCCTTCCACAAAGAAAGGCCAAGGATAATCTTGGGATTTCCAGGGATCAACCAGGGAAATGCAAGGCTATCTCCAAAGTCAATGAATTGCTGCTCAAAGGGAAAATGTTAAGGGGTCATGAAAGAGAATGACCTTCTTACCCAAGACATTCAGGGAGTCTGACGGAGGGATGGGCCATGCCTAGAGTGAAGATTAGAACACAGGGTCTTGGAGGACTCAGAATATGATCCTATCTACCAGCAGTGGCAACTCTAAATCCACCACCACAGACCAAACAGCTCAGCTCAGCTACAAGTACCATTTAACAAAGGCCTTGAAATATCACCTAATAGAGGAACCACCGGGATATAGAGACCAAGAGCCATTACTCTGAGTATTTCATAATATGGCTGGAACGTTTATAACTTCCCCTTACTTGTGGGTTTTGTTATTCAGTCTGTTTCTTTATTGTAGAGTACAATTTTTAAATGAAAAGGGCCTGTATGCATATTTTCGGAGTCAGAATAGACAGGGAAATTGGGTAGTATGTCCTACTCCATAGCCAGTCTTGAAGAGAATGGATTTGAAAAAGGATAGACTGTGGCAGCCCATTAAAGAAAAAATAAAATCAAATAAACCTTCCTAGGAGACTTTGCTAAGGAGTAAAGGATTGCATGGAGAGCCAGCCCTTGAAGGAGACATGAGTCCAAGTGCAGGGGATCTATTTTTTCTTGATTGCCTCAATTTGGATGACTAATAGAATTTAAAGAGTTTCTATTTCAAAAATGCCCAAATAGGTTTTTTTTTTTTAGTCTGGTTCATGATGAATGATGATATTAATTGGGAATAACTAAAATAACACTAAAATAAACTATAATCAAGCTATGAGCTAACTTTGTTATATTTATATATATGAGTACCTGTACTATATAAACTGCATCTGTGAATATTGAAAATCATCAATCCCTGCTTGGTGACGAAATGATGGAGAGACTGAGTCTCAAGTGTTTTCTTTCTACTGAGCAAAGTCTCATTCTGCCTTGGCTTGGATTGCCCTGGGATGACTGGGTATGGTTTTTGGTCATAATCCATCTCTCCAAAAGTAGTATTACTGCAAGACTTCCTGGGATCTTCTTGCAATTACTTAATGACAGTTTAACAATTTTTGTCTTAATTCATCCTCTCTGCCATCTCTGCTGCTGCTGTTAGACTTTAATCTTCCATCTGTTTTGCTCTCTTTGAATTTGTCAATTCACGTATTGTGTAAGATGACTCAAGTCAAAGACACTTCTTTCCAAAGAATCGGGGCATAATGACTTTTAAAAAAAGACAAAAATATTCACACTTTGCATTTGTTGAGGTCAGCTTCTCTCATGCTACCCCAAAGAGTGGACAATGCAGTCCTCTTTGTCTGGTTTCCCCAGTGGATCTCAGAGCTGCTCTTTAAGTATAGGTTTGCATTGCTCCTATACCATGAAGGTCCACTCATAGTCACATAGCCGTAGGATCTCTAGGACATCATGGTCCAAACTACTTGGGCTTTCAAGGCCTCAGTCCCTTTCTGGGTCACAGTGACCACCTTGGTTACTGGCCAGTGTCTACTCTCAGTGGAATGGCCACCACTGGCCACATAGTGTCTTGCCATCTTTCCTGAATCTCAGATGTCAATGATTTCACCAGTTTCTACTCTCAATACGTGGCTTTGAGTGAGAAGCAGTGGCTTCCATGTAACTAGTTGCTGAGAAACCTAGGTGAAGTCTAATTCTTTCTTTGCTGTTTGTGTCATTTTAAATCTTGTTGGCTTTTCAAAATAGTCCTTTTTTCACAGCTTCAGGGCAAAGAATAAAATAGTCATGTATACAAAACACTCCTGTGCCAATAGAAACTTCCCTTTCAGCAATTTAAAATCCACTTGTTCTTGTTACTGTAGCCCTTTTGAAATTTCCTTTAAAGGAAAGCATGTTAAAGGTAAAGTGAAGATCTCAGTATTCCATGAGAATAGGTGGAGTAGAAGGAAAGTACCTGCAGACCTGGAGCAAATCTCTTTACCTTTCAGCACTACATTGAAGATTTCTTACGAATGAAATGAAGATGGCCTCCATGCTATTTAAGACCCATACCACCTGTAAAAATCTGCAGCTCAAAGGTTGCATGTTGGAAATTGGGCAATCTTTTATCTTAAGATATTTCCCTTCACATCCCACCCTACTGAGTTTTCTCCTGGTGCCTCCTCGAACTCTGTGATAGTTCTTCCCAGTTCAAAGATGAGTGTGAGAAATGAATCCAGCATTGTCACTGCTAATTGGTGTCTTACATAGACAAATTATCTAGTTATCAGGTATCTCTTTACTTTCTGAGAACCATAGATCAAGAAAATTCATTAAGGTGCAGGGAGAATGTGTTTTTATACTCACAGATATATGTTGGGATGAACTATCAAGCATTTGAGGCAAAGGAGCTTATTTCAGAAATTCATCTACCATTTCTAGCATTGTGTTAGGATATCTGTCTTTGTCTTATTCAACAAGATGATACATTTTGGCGTGATGAGTATAAGTTCTGTGTAAAATGCCAGTGTGGACTTTTGCATAAAGACAGTGATACTTTTTCCTTTGTCATTTAGAAACCTAAGGTTTTGTGGAGTCACACTCTTATGGCACATACAACACAGGTCACTTTCAAGCTACAAACATGTTGGAATGATGGGTGCTTGCCCTTCTGGAAATACGCTTTGTAGACCATCTGGGTGGTGTTTCGTGTAGACTTCCCCGACTTTATACCAGCAGCATTTTCATTTCAGCTCAAATCTACTTACTTTTTTTTTTTCTTTTCAGTAAACAAATGTAGTGCCTTATGTTGAGAGGTATTTGGGAGGAGTTTTAGGAAAATCATTCTTCACATTTTAGAGGTTGTTTGTAATAAGTTTGCTTATGCTATAAAATGTTAATTGCTTTTGAAGAATAAAAAAAACCTGTAATAATTGCCCATCTATAAGCAGAGTCTTATGGTTTTAGCTGCAATCTGTGGTCCCGGGTGGTAAAAGAGTAACATAATACCTTCTATTTATGCATGGTTTATGGACTGATTTGCACAAGGGGCTTTGTATTTATAAAAATGCATTCTTGTACTATTTAATATTTGATTTGCCAGCAGGGCAAAATTTTGTTTTTAAAATGCATCAATATGACCTTAGGCAATATATATATATATCTATATGGATATAGATATATACACCATTAAGTGTATCGTAAGAGTTGAAAAAATGACTTTGTAAAAAAGATCAGACCCCTAACTATAGGTCCTCAGGCATCTTAGTAATTCATAAAGCTTAATTTCCATTCCTCTTGCTGATACCTAAGTCATAATAAGAGTAACAAAGAAGTTCCTTAATGAATTGGTTGAATATTGTATGTATAACACTGAAGAGTGTTTCCAATTCTAAAATTTGGAAGGATGGTTTTTAAAGGCACTGTAGTTAGTTATCTCAACAGGTGGTAGCTGGTAATTGATAATTATATTTAAAGTATGTGCATTCATTGTGGTTGGTAGTAATATAGCATTTTTATCCACAGATCTCAAAGCATGTGTGAATAAATATGCATTATTTCCCTATTTTAAATAGCCAGAGACTCACTGAACGTTAATTAGATATAAGCAGACAGAGAAATTTCATGTCCCCTGCTTGCTTAGAGCTACCAAAAAAAAATTCTTTCCGGAAACTGGGAACGCAATGTACCTGATCTCTAAATAACTACTGCTCAGGCCATGGTTCCGCTCTATGTGGGCAGCCCCGTGGAGTTCAGAGTGCCCCTGCGTGCATCTTCTGCCAGACACCTCACGCCCAGGCCCCAGCCTGCCCAGCAGAGCGTTCTAGCAAATCAGATCAGAAGAGCCCTCAGTCATCATTCTTCCGAAGCTTAGTACACCTCTAGCTATGCAGCAGGTGAACCGAGGATGGGGAGCTGACGTTTCTTCCACCCTTCGTCCGACTTGCTTCTAAACCCTGAGTAACCTCTGGATTTGGCACGTATCTACTGGGAAGACTCACTGCACACCAAGCTCTTTTATAGGCACTTGCGGTGGAGCAGTGAACAAAACAGTCACTGCTGCAGTGGAGCTGGTCTTCCCGGAAAGGACCATCCATGCGGGCTGCTCTCCACTCACAGCGTTACCCTTCCCATTCTGCCTCCTGCATATTCCCATTAGACGGGGAAATATTTTTGAGCTTTATTTTCTGTAGTTTGTATTATTTTACTTTGTGTTATGAAAGCAATAGCTATGTTAAACACTGTTTCTCAAATTATACATAACCCCCTTTTATCTTCTACTTTCTCTATAATCACAGCAATGAAAAGGCAAATTTCCCAGTGTCTTCCTAGACCAAACCTGGGGGATCTACTCTTCAAAGGTCCCAGCCCCCAGGCCCAGGCTGTTCTCTGCTGGACGAAGAGAGTTGGCTACCAGGGAGAGACTCCTTGTTTCGTAGGGTCAATGAGCTTGAAAATAGCTTCCTGTTTTTATTGTTATACATCTCTCTTCCCAGCAGATTCCAGAAATGTTTTTCCGATTTCAGTTTACCAACCTCCATCTGCTTCCATTGTTCTCCTGAATGTTGTATTTTCCACTCACCAGGAGCCTAAAATGTATGATTCTTCAGACTATTGCCCAAGGAGAGGGCCTGACCTGACCTGATTTGGTTCTGACTGGACCAAAACTTGGCGGCCTTGGGAGTTGGAGTTTGGTCAGCATAGCTGTTGAGGGTTAGGCTAATGTGTCAACTCGGCCAGGTAATTGTGCCCAGTTGTTTGGTCAAGCAAGCATTGGGCTAATTGTAATACAGGGACAATTATGGACTTTAGTCATGAGTGAGTTTACTGTGTAGATGGCTGATAACATCTAAGATCAACCAGGGAGATTGCTGTCAGCAATGAGTGACGCTTTATCCAATCAATTGAATTACTTACAAGGGGAAGTGAATTCAGCATTCAGAATTTTCCAGCTGTACTTTGGACAGCCACCGTCTCCTGGGAACTCATCAAGGACCTTCATCGGAGCCCCTGGTTTGCAGCCTGCCTGGAGAATTTGGACTTGGACATCCCCACGGTCACATGAGAGAATTTTATAAAATCTCACACTGTTTACAGCTATCTCCTGTTTGTTTCCCTAGAGAACCCTGACTAATATTGTAGCTTTGATTATCAACAGAGGTAGCCGAAGGAAAATTAAAAAACAGGAAAAAAAGTGAGGAAAAGTTATCTTTGGGCGCTCAACCTCTCCTAGACCTCATAATTATGTCTATAAGTAACTATGGATTGGCTCAACTTTGTGATAAGTTTTTGCTTGACTACATTAAACTCTGTCCCTGTGTGTCCAGTTGCACAGGTTTATGTTTCATGGTCTGCTGCTCACAATCTCAAAAAGTGGAGAGAATCCCTGGTGAGGAGTGGAGAGAGGTTCCGGCCAAAGGGCTATGCCCATGGCGGGAATGTTCCTGGCTCTGGCTCCATGAGGACCTCTCAGCTGTTTCAGGAGTGGCTCTTTTCCTAGAATAGCAGCGACTTGCAGCTGATGGTTGCCAACAGCATCGTGCTCTTTGTACCAGGGCAGGACTCCTGGAACAGCTGGTGTGCTTGTCCATCACGGACCTTCCCAGCCCAGTTATCTGTCTTGGGTACATTGGGGCTCAGGGCACCAGCAAAGTCCCAAAGAATTGAGAGGTACACAGTCTCTTCCAACAATTTGTAAAGCTCTGGATGTTAGATGAATCTGCCGTGGAACAAATGGTAGCTGGAAAGTACCTTAAAGAGTAAATTGGCCAGATTCTTGCCTGGTTTCCCTAGTTTTTGAACGTGCCTATGATATGCATTTAAAATCACTGGCCTAAACTTCCTTCTACTAGCGATACAGCTAAACACTTAAATTCAGGATTCTCATTTCCCACATACAAGTAGCTCTAGCTGTTTTTTGTTTTTTTTTGTGTGTGTGTGTGGGGGGGGGTGTTAGAGAAATTAATTGTTTGCAATTTATATACAAATGCCCACTTCAGGTAATTGGTTTCGTAACTCCCCTGCCCTTCTGGCTGAAAGAGCTTAGAATTTCACTTTTATTCAGGACCCTGGCTCCCACTTCTCCCCTGGCACCTGGCCTAATTCTCGTTTTTCACCTGGCCCAGTACTGGTCCCGAAAGAGTCTTCCTTCATTGCAGACTCAGCAAAAACAAGGAGGAAAGGGAAAAGGAAGAGGTACCCCAGTACCTCCCACCACTATTATCAGATCAGATGTATAGGTACAGAACTTTAACACCATATCTATATTGCACCTGTTAGGCACATCTACAAATCATCGAATGGTCAGTCATTAAACACCCACACACTTTACATTCTCAGGAGTGTGCAGGACAGGGGTCTCCAGAGGAGGCAGAGCCTCTGTAAGCCACCATCATATCTCCTCCAAATCGCCAGCACCCAGAGCCTGCCAGAGGTGACCTGAAATGGCCTGTGGCTTCCCTCCTTTTACCACTTAGCAAAACAGAAGTAACAAAGCCCCAAGAAGCAGCAAAGGAAATCCCTGACATCTCCCACCAGCTTTTCAGCAGGAGGAAAGAGGAGCCAGCGTCCTGGGTGGACCTCCACTCACGCGTGGGCGCGGAGGCGTTGCTCTGCACGGTGGCTGGCTCCTGGATAGGCCGTCAAGCCACAGTCCCTGTGCATTGTGGGTTAAGCTGACTCGGGAGGCTGACCATCGTGTGTGTTACGATTTCAGGGGGAAATGCACATTCCAAATTCCCACACAACCGCCTTGAAACCAAACTTATGAAATACAACCTGTTCTAAGTTGTGGACCGCCTGTATTTAATACATTTTTGGCAGTACAATACACTTTCAAAATTTTATGCTTCTTATGGAAAGGACATTCTGGAAACTGTTTAAAATTCACAAAATGTTGGAATCTTTCTCTAGCATATATTTCATTTATTCTTTGGCTGTATATTTGACACATGGTCAGGTCGCCATTTATCTTTAAGCAGATGTTCTAGCACTGCTCTCTTCACACAACTTCCCAGGATGAGTTTGGGTAGATTCTTTTACAACAGGATCATATCTTTGGGGACAAGATACCCCCAGTTTTTTCCACTGAACAGAGAATTGCTTTTAGAGGGACCATGGTCTTCAACTTGAGAAGAATCTGCAGGTATGCAAATAAATGTCTGGGAGAAATCCCTCAGATTCTCTTGGATTGCTCTAACTTCCTGGGATTGTTTTTATCTTCGATAAGTCCCTCTTTACATGCATTTCAGTTTATCCAGCTTTCCAGGACTCTGATTTTATTATTACTGTGTTTTCCTTTTAACGTGGGTAGCTGTGACACAGGTCTTTGATTCCTTTTGTTAGTCTGGGTAGCCACAGGGACAGATCAAGTTTAGTGTTGCTGACAAATGAAGAAACCTCAAAGCTCACTGTGAAAGACTCCCTCCTTGTTCACGTGATCTGTTAGTTCTTTCGGCATTAACAAAGCTCGGCCTTTCCAATTCAGTGTGTCTACCAACCTCTGTCTTAGAGAAGAGAACACAGGCCTCCTGCCCACAAAGATTTGCCCACCCACTCAGAGCTAGTGGTCCACTTTTTATGAGGGACCAGTCCTGCAGAGCACAGTTTCATTCATTCATTCATTCCAGCAATAAGCAGACCATGTGTCAAACATGCTAAATCTTACAGTTATGAATATAAATAGGACACAGTCTTTATCTTCAAGAAAGTATGAATGAATGAGACAGGCACAGATAACATAATACACTGTCATAGATACACGAATGGGATGTGACAGGGACTGAATAGGAAAATCTGACTTGCAAGATGAAATTGGGAAGACTTCCTGGTGGAGGCAAAATTAGCCTGGACTGAATCTTAAAAGATGCAGAGAAATCAGGCATGGGAATGACGTTCTGGGTGAAGAAGTCATTGTGAGCAAAGGTAGAGAATCCGAAAGCCTGCCTGAGTGCGGAGCAATAAGAAACTGTATGCTTGCTGATACGCAAAACCTCTCCTTGGTTGTCCTTCCAGCTCATCTCATGATCGCACAGGAGGCCAGCAGCCCTCCTTTTCTAAGTACCCCTGGGGCAAGTACCACATTTGTTGGCACACCCGGCACCTGTGCTTTTGATAGCTCTGACTGCCTCTGGGCATTGTAATGATTCTGGATTGAAACCATGTGGTCACGTGGAAAAAAACCATTAAAATGGTTAAAAACTTTCTCCATGTGTGTTATCTCAAATATCTCAAAATATATATGGTTAGGCACGGTCTTTTTATGGAACTTGCAGCAAAAATCTGCCTTCCTAGGTGGTAGTTCTTCGTAAAGATTGTAACGTGCAAATTGCTACTGTTAAGAGAGAGGGAGGTCAGGTGAATCTTTCCTTCACTAATTCTGAATGCGGAGATAGAAGAAGAACTGGCCTCAGTGTGCTGGGTGGTTTGGGGTAAAAATTAGAGAGCAAACAGCACCTGTGGAGGGAGGGTGGCTGCCCTGGGACCCCTGCGTGCCCATACACAGGAAACGCCGCCTCTCGCAGGCAGATGTACAGAAGATACCTCCAATGAGGTACGCATTCCTGGTGCTAAGAAGGCGAATGGAGGTTTTTCCGCACGTTCATTCACTCAGCACGTGTTTATTGAGCTCTTGCTACGTGCTGAGGTATAATGAAGGACAAGCCAGTCCTGCTCCCGGTCCTCGTTAAGCTTACGGCTTTGTGGGGAAATCAGATGCTGAGTTAAGTAATTCTCAAAAGGGGGAGTGAACTGAGTGCTGCAGGGAATGGTAACACAGAATATGACCAGAGCTTGGGTTTCTAGGAAGCCTCAGTGACTGGTTATGGCCAGACATGATGAAGAGAGGAACGGGTTGTGAGAAACATGCTCTGGGCAAAGGGAGACAGTAAGGGCCCCAGCACAAGGTAAATGGAGGGAAGGAAAAGCTAACTCATGGACTGTTTTTGTGCACTGATTCATTCATAAAATAATTGTTGAGTACCAATTATGTGCGAATACACTGTAGTCACCAAAGATAAAGCAGTGAACAAAACAGTTCCCTGTGCCCGTGGAGCTTCATCTTTGGTGGAATTTTATCCCAAGGGCAAACAGAAGCATTGAAGAGTTTGATTTAGACAAGTGACATTATCACATTTATATTTTCCTCGACTTGTTTTATTAATAGATCTTAGGGAGGGACTGTGAGTATAGTGAAGGAGAAAACAACAGTAGAATACTTTTTAACTCAATAATTTGATCAATGCATAAGCTTCAACATGTTATATGCGGTTTCTCCAAGAACACAACTTGATTGGGATTTTTTAGGAGTTGTCTAAAGATACCAAACAAGTGATGTACAATTAACTAAAGCTTCGTGCTTTAGAATAACATGTTTAAGGAATGCTTCCTGATTGCCTCCTGTAAATCTGCCTGCAGCTACTCTCATTACTTCTGAATCAGTGTGGTTGATAAGAAATGACAAACTATAATTTGTTTGGTAAAATAGACCATCTGCCTATTCGTAATATGGACATTAAATCTCATAAACAGTTACTTCAGCTATGTGAAATGCCTGATTTCCTTTCATGATATCTTCATCTATATACAATTACTCCCCTTTGTGTGATTTTATAATGGACCATACTCAGTTTTCCCAGTGTAGACTTTAAATAATTTATATGTGAAATAATTCATATGTGAAAATATTTTAATAAGGTCATTATGGTATTTTAAGTAAGAACCCTTTTTATTTTGTTTTATTTATTTATTTTTTTTTGGTTACATATCCCCCCCTTCCTGCTTGCTGTTGCTGTGTTCATTTCTCTGCGTTCTTCTGTGTCTGCTCTGTCTCCCCCCCCGTTGTGGCAACGCACCGAGTCAGGTCACTGCGCAGGCGGCTCTGCTCCGTTCGCGGGCGGGTCTGCTTCCGTTCACGGGTGGCTCCGCTTCTGTTCATGGGCGGATCTGCTCTGTTTGTGGGTGACTTGACTTGCCCTGCCCTGCCCGTGGCAGCTTTTTTTGCCCTGCTCACGGCGGCTCTGCTGCCCACAGCGGCTTGCCCTTCTCAAGGTGGTCTGCCCACTTTGGAGAGGTCCTCAGGAACCGAACCCGGGGCCTCCCATGTGGTGAACCAGCGCCCTATCCACTGGGCTACAGGCGGCCCCCAG
>PVKH010013310.1:5865-16993 GCA_004027955.1 Chaetophractus vellerosus | reverse complement strand
GATGGGAGTTCAGTGTTCTCCCATTTAGTGATTAATAATTCACTCCATGACCCTGGCCCGTGAGCCTTTGAACAATTATGTATGACTCTAATGTATGTTCAGGTGGACTTCCTCCCATGCACCCCCAACCTTGACACCCCCCCTCCAATGCTTCTCTCCCATCCATATTGTGACCCTCCTGTGATCCATAACCTCTTCACCTGTGAATCCATCACAGTATCCAATTGTAATGAATAGGAAAATGAAATATTAATAGTTTTTAAATGTAAGAGTTAAAATACAGGTGGACTTGTTAATACAAAATAATTTTAGAAAATTAAAAATATAAATGAAAAATAGAAAAATTCTGGTGTCCAGTCTATTCCATGACACTTTCCTCTTATCACTCTCAGGCAGCCCTCCTTTTATCATTTAATTTTAAAAGAAGCTTTGGGCCACAGCAGAGCCACAGACAAAATAGAGAACATTCTTGTGTACTCAACCCCCTCCTCCATTTCTCCCCATATCGAAATCATTTTGTATGTGAATGGCAGCCCCAACATAACAGACATACGGATAATGAAACATAATTCCTCATCATTGTCATTGGTCCATATCAAGGTCCCCCTTTTAGATCGTACAGCCATAATTTCTTTATTTCTTTCATTTCCCCCATATTCATTGTTTTGCTTTCATTTCACTTTTTCTTGTTTGGTATTCAATTTTTTTTTCTTCTATTTTTTTCTCCTTCTCTTCTCATCTTTCTGGGCTTTTATTTTAAACTATTTTTTCTCATTCCACTTTTTATTCTACGTTTTTTAATGCTTATTCCTTTGTATTTTTATGATTTTTCAATCTTATTACTTATTTATTTTCCTGGTTCTTTTGTGGTGACTTTACTATATTTTAAAATTATTACTATTTTCCTTTTTCTCTTCTTCTCTTTTTCCTTTTATATGGTCTTAATATTTTTTCAAGGTAGCACAGACAACAGCAAGGATAGAGAATAAGTGGAACCAAATATGAAAAAGAAACCTTAAATCAAAACCCTAGACTAGAAAAACAAGTTAACCATCTGAATAAACCCATCAAGGTAAATGGATTCCTAGACATCAACAAAAAATCACAAGCCATACTAAGAAACAGGAATACATGGCCCAGGCTAAAAAAAAAAACAGGAGATGCAGAATATGGAATAACTAAGGAAGGATGTCCAAACAAATACCATGAATCAACTTAATGAAGTAAAGGAAGAGATAAAGGATATTAAGCAGACACTGGGGGAAATATACTGAAGAAATTGTAAACATGTATAAAAAGAAAACAGATCTGATGGTGATGAATGGCACAATGCAAGAATTTGCTCGCACATACAGCAGATTTGAACAGAGGAAAGAATTAGTGATGTTGAAGATAGTACATCTGAAATCAGACAGATAGCAGAACAGATAGATAAAAATATAGGAAAAATTGAACAAGGACTCAGGAAATTCAATGACAATATGAAGAGCACAATCATATACATAATAGGTATCACAAAGGGAGAAGAGAATGGAAATGAGGCAGAAGTTGTGTTGGAGGAAATAATGGCTGCAAATTTCCCAAATCTTTTGAGGAACATGGACTCACATGTCCAGGAACCACAGTACACTCCAAATAATATAAGTCTTAACTGGCCTAGCCTAAGACATATACTTATCAAATTGTCAAATGCTCAAGACAAAGAGAGAATGCTGAAAGCAACAAGAGAAATGAGATCCATCACATACAAGAGAAACTCAATAAGTTTAAGTGCTGATTTCTTATCTGAAAACATGGAAGAGAGAAGTCAGTGGTATGACATAGCTAAGGTGTGAAAAGAAAATAACTGTCAGCCAAGAATACGGTATCCAGCATAGGTGGCATTCGAAAATGAGGGAGAGTTCAAAATAGTCACAGATGAACAGAAATTAAGAGAGTTTGTCAATAAGAAACTTGCCCTTCAAAAAATAACAAAGGGAGCATTGCAGGTTGAAAGGAAATAAACAGGAGAGAGATGATTGGAGGAGAGTGTAGAAAGGAATATTATTAGTAAGTTAAACTAAAATAATTAAAAAAGAAATAAAAAACAAAATATGACATATATAAAACCAAAGAAAATATGGCTTGTGAAAGTAATGCCTTGACAGTAATAACATTGAATGTGAATGGATTAAACAATCCAATCAAGAGTCTCATATTAGCAGAGTGGATAAGGAAAAATGACCCATCTATATTCTGTCTACAAGGAACTCACCTTAGACCCAGGAACACAGAGGTTGCAAGAGAATGGCTGAAAACAATTTTACATGAAAACAATAACCAAAATGAGTGGGTGTAGCTATACTAATATAGGACAAAATAGACTTTAAATGCAAAACTTTTGTAAGAGACAAAGAAGGAAACTATATGCTAGTAACTGAGAGTAATCTATCAAAAAGAAAGAACAATCATAAACATTTATGCACCTAACCAGGGTGTCACAAAATACATAAGGCAAATGTTGGAAAAACTACCTGGAGAAATAGATGCCTCTACAATTATACTGGGGGACTTTAATACACCATTATCACTGTGAGACATAATTTCTTGACAGAGTCATAATAAAGAAACAGAAACCTTGAATAATACATTAGAGGATTGAGGCCTAATAGACACATACAGAACATTACACCCAAATAGAACAGGACATACATTCTTCTCAAGCACATATGGATCATTCACCATGATAGACTGCATGATAGGTCACAGAACACCTCCCAACAAATTCAGGAAGATTGGAATTATACAAAGCAATTTCACTGACCACAATGGAATGAAGCTGGAAATCAACAAGGGGCAGAGAACAAGAATACTCACAAAGATATGGAAGTTAAACAACATCTCTTAGACAATCAGTGGGTCAAGGAGGAAATTGCAAAAGAAATTGGTACTGCATGGAAATGAACAAAGATGTGAATACAACATATCAAAACCTATGGGGTGCAGCAAAAGCAGTGCTCAGAAGGAAAAGTATCGCCATAAATACTTATATTAAAAAAGAAGAAAGATCTAAAATCAAATACATATCTGCACACCTGGAAGAATTAGTAAAAAAGCAAAACACTATTTCCAAAGCAAGCAGAAGGAAGGAAATAACAAAGATTAGAGTAGAGATAAATGAAATTGAGATTAAAATAAACCATGAGAAAAAATTAACAAATCCTGAAACTGGTTCTTTGAGAAGATTAACAAAATTGACACACCCTTAGCTAGACTAACAAAAAAAGAGAGAATATGAAATTATATAAAATAAAAAATGAGATAAAGGATATCACCACCAATCCCACAGAAATAAAGAATATCATAAGAGAATACTTTGAAAAATTGTATGGCAACAAGCTAGATAACTTAGATGAAATGGACAAATTTCTAGAAACACACAAGCAGCCTACATTGATGAAAGAAGAAATTGATGAACTCAACAGACCAATCACAAGTAATGAGATTGAATTAGTCATTAAAACCTCCCAACTAAGAAGAGCTCAAGACCAGATGGCTTCACCGTTGAAATCTACCAATCATTCCAATCTTGCTTACTCTCTTCCATAAAATAGAAGTGGAGTTGACATTGCCTAACTCATTCTATGATGCCAACATCTCCCTAATAACAAATCCACATAAAGATACTACAAGAAAAGAAAACTACAGACCAATCTCTCTAATTAATCTGGATACTAAAATCCTCAACAAAATACTTACTAATCATATTCAACAACACATTAATTGAATTATACACCATGATCAAGTGGGTTTCGTCCCTAGTACGCAAGGATGGTTCAACATAAGAAAATCAGTCAATGTAGTATACCACATTAACAGATTTAAAGAAAAAGAAAATCACACAATCATCTCTAATGATGCAGAAAAAGCATTTGACAAAATACAGTATCCTTTCTTGATAAAATCACTTCAACAGATAAGAAGGAAACTTCCTCAACATGATAAAGGGTATTTATTAAAAACCCACAGCTAACATCATATTCAATGTTGAAATGCTAAAAGCTTTCCCTCTAGGATGGAACAAGACAAAGATTCCCGCTGTCACCACTCTAATTTAACGTTGTGTTAGAAGTACTTTCTCAAGCACTTAGGCAAGAAAAAGATATAAAAGGCATACGCATTGGAAAGAAAGAAGTAAAAATTTCACTATTTGCAGATGACATGATATTATATGTAGGAAGCTCTGAGAAATCCACAACAAAGCTTCTAGATCTGATAAATGAGTTCAGTAAAGTGACAAGATATAAGATCAACATGCAATAATCAGGGGCTTAGGGATCGTAGACTTGCCAGGTCTAACAATCACCTGACTCTAGAGCCAATTCCTGAAAAGCTCTCTCTTTTACTCTCTCTTTCCATGGACACACACATAGACATATCTTGTTGGTTGTTCTCTGGAGAACCCTGACTGATACAGCTATTATTACAAATACAGAATATTGGAAGTGTTGATAAGGATGCAGAGAAATTGGAACCTTCATGCATTGTTGGTGGGAATGTAAAGGGGTGCACCAGCTATGGAAAATTTAGGCAGTTAAAAAAGTTAAACATTTTATTATCATATGACCTGGTAATTCCAATTCTAGGTATAGACCCCAAAGAAGTAAAAGCAAGGATTTGAACAAATACTTGTACATCAATATTCATGGCAGTATTAGTCATGATAACCCAAAAGTGGAAATGCCCAAGTGTTCATCAACACATGAATGAATAAACAAAATGCTTGTATGTACAATAGAATATTATTCAGCTACAAAAGGGAATGAAGTTCTGATGCATGCTATAATGTAGATGAACCTTGAAATTTTTATTTTGAGTGAAATAAGCCAGAAACAAAAGGACAAATGTTATATAAGTGCAAATTCACAGACAAAGAAAGTAGATTAAATGTTACCAGGGGCTGGGGAGAGAAAGGAACAGGGAATTACGCTTAATGGGTACAGAGATTCTGTTTGGGGTAGTAAAAAATGTTAAAAATGGTAAAGGTGATGGTAGCACAAAGCTGTGAGTATAATTATTACTACTGAAATGTACACTTAAAATTGGTTAAATGGTAATATTTGTATTATATCTATGTTACCACTTAAATGGTAATATTTGTATTATACATATGTTACTACAGTAGAAATAATTTTTAAAAGGTAGCTTTATCAGGAAAATAGTTACATTAAGCTATTTTATTTTGCACCTATTTCTTTGTTGGTAAACATAAAATATTTTCATATGCATGAGTAGAGTGACCAATACTGCTGTTGCCCTGGTGTATCAAGAACATATCCTTTTTTTTAAAAAAAGTGTCCTGATTTGATATGGTTACCTCAAGCTCATACCATTATTTCTATTTTATAAATAAAGAGATAGAGGCTTGGGGAGCTTTAGTTCCTTGTCCAAGGTCACACAATTGATGTGAGACATATCGAGAAGTAAACCAGAGGTACTGGTTCCTGAGCCTAGGATCTTAATCACTAGACCTGATGTCCTCTCCTCATGTACATCCCCCCTTTATAGTAAAAAAAAAAAATTTTTCTTCTTAAAAGAATGAGTGGTCAGACTCTACAGAATCTGACTTTTGAAAGAGGAACGGGGGAGTCAGACATAGAACCTATTCATCAGTGAAAACATTGCTAGCTAAGCAGGGCTCTTTCTGTGGCAGTAGTTGACACCACTATGGTTATAGGAGAAACGAGTCTTACTGAGCAGCAGTTGTCAATTTTGCGGACAGTAAACCAGAAGCAGAGGAGAATACATACATCTAAATGTAAAGGGAAGAATATAACACATGCACATCTTCATCCCTCAAGGACTTGGGTCAGGCATAAGGAAGAAAAAAAAGTTATTAAAAATCAGGAAAGTGTTAAGAGCAGACATGAGGACTTTTTTGTATTTTTAATAGTATGTTGAGAAAACAAATTATTCATTCAACCTAATCATAAGACACTGTTTTCTTTTTTAAATATTCCTTTTATGTCCACTGACCATTTATCTTTGAGATAACAGAACATATTTATTTACTATGTGTTTTATTGTATTTTCTAGATGTCATTTTTAGAAGAGTTTTAGAGTGAAGGGAAATTGAGCAGATAAAACAGATAACATCCTGGATAGAAGTCTGAAAATTTGACTGTTCTTTTCAAAGAACCAGCTTTTTGTTTTGCTGATTTTCTCTATTGGTTTCTTATTTTCAATGTCATAATTTCTGCTCTATTTTTTATCACTTCTTTCCTTCTGTTTGCTTTTCACTTAAATTGCTCTTCTTTTTCTAGTCTCCTAAGGTGGTAGCTTATGTTACTAATTTTAGATCTTTCCTGCTTTCTCATATATGCATTCAATATTATAAATTTCCTTCTTGACACTCTTAGGTAGGAAAACAGTATGTGATTTTATGCTATTTGTGTTTGTTGTGGTTTGAATTGTGTCACCTCAAAAGATATATTTTAGCCCTAACCCCTAGTACCTGTGAATGTGACCTTATTTAAATATAGTCTTTGCAGATGTAATTAGATGAGGGAATTTGGACACAGAGTCACATACATACACAGGGGGGAATATGGCCATAAGAAAACAAAGGTAGAGGTGTCACACTGTGATAAGCCATGGAACTCCTGGGGCCACCAGAAGCTGGCTTAGGCAAGGAAGGATCTTCCTATATAGTGGCTTCAGAGCGGGCAAGTCTCTGCCAAAAACTTGATTTTTTATTTTTGATCTTTAGTTTGCATTAAGTTAAATTTTGTATATTACATGAAGGAGGATCTGATTGTATATAATTTTACCACATAATCAAATATTCCAACATCTTCTTTTGAATAGTCCATCAATATACTTATCAATCTGTAATGTTTACTCTGTGATAAATCAAGTTTCCATATATTTGGGGGATATTATTTCTGTATTCTCTATTTTGCTGCATTGGTCTATCTTTGCCCTAATACCTGCTGCCTTTAATAATTAAAATTTTATAAGCTTTGATATCTGATAGAGAAATATCCTCCTACTTGTTCTTTCTTTTCTTTTGTTTAAAATTTTCCTTTGGTAAGGTTTAGTGCATCTTCTCAGACAGTGTTTCACATTAATGAAGACTCCTACATGTTTGAATATGAAAAGGAGAAACAAGTTTCTAAAATTATAATCAGATGCCCAAAATAACAGGACTATTGTCCCATTATTATTTCTGCCTTAAAAATGCCTCTGGGTATTTCGTTCTCAGGATAAATTCAAATTATTTTTCTTAACTAGTTCACTCTTGTCTAATGCTTAGTTTGTCAATGTAGTTTACTTCTGTTTTTGACAATATCCTCCCAATTCCAGAAATAATATACATATGCCCTCAAGGCTTTTCCTGTCATTTTATAAAAAGTTTAATATATTTGAATAATATATATTTAGTTACACTTCCTCAAGCTGCATGTAGACTGCAATTTTTTCTACATATTAGAAAGTATATTTCACAAGTCCTTACTAGAGTAAACCAATTTAAAAACAAATAAATTTGTCAGCATTGCCTTAATTTTCTTCTTGAGATAAAGTGTACTTTTTAGAGAAGGGTGGATATATTTACCAAATCAAAACAATAGTTATGTTGCATTCTTTTGTATTTTGTGGTATGATATTTGCAAGAGCAAATCCAGTTTATATTTAAAAGCTTTATTTTTAAACAGAATATGGGAATTACAAACAAATCGATTAATTACAAACACAAAGATAGTCTCTCAATTTTCCACAATTCTAATACATACTTTTGTATATCTCCAACAATAGGTATAATTTCAACATTTGGATAAAAACACATATTTGCGTTTATCTGTATGCATAATGTCTGCATATCAGTATAACAGTAAATTCATTCAAAAAGCTTTTACTGAGCATATACCATGTGCAAGGATCTGGGTTCATGATTACTGGAAATAAAACTTGTGAAAAATATATGCCACCTTATTTCTGGTATCTCCCAAGTTAATGAAGGAAAATGGACTTCTTCCATGAAGACCATCCTGCACTGAAATGCATGGTAAAACAAAAAGTGAATAAAATGCTAAGAATGTATAAAGAAGGGAATGGTTGTGTTCAAATTCAAAAGATTCTCCACAACATTTGTGCAACTATAGCAAAGAAATTCCTGTAGAAGTAGCCATTATACCAGGAATTTTTTGGTTAGTGAAAAGATCATTATTTTCATATTTTGAATATTCTAATATTTATTCTGAATTCCTTTGTAGTTCTAGACATATTCAGGTCAGGAAATGGAAGTTCCAACTGCTTTACTCAGAAATTTAAGAATACTGTTGTATATTTTTTAAATCTTGCTTAACGGATCGTATTTGTCCTGAATATGTTCTCATGGAAAAATTTCTTTATAGTTCAGTTAGCACACAAAAAGTTTATTTCATATACACACTCTCTCACACACACATATACACACATAAAATACAGACCTACATTTTCTTTTGCATCATGCAGAAGTGGAAGTGATCTTTAAGAAAGAATACAGAGAGAAAAAATGAATACAGAGATCATGGAGATAGTTTGAAAGCATTCAACATGAAAAATTAACAAAATAAAACCCTTTTATTTAATAAAGTATACATTATTGAGGTAGAAACTGCAGTGGATATAAAGATAAACCTATATTTACTAGGAATATAAAATTATCCTCACATTTTCAATTCACATCGGGATATAAACATATTGTAAATCATATAAGTATCTAATGCCAATTCTATGGAATAAATATTATGGAGTTGGTTTGTGATGGGATGTAAGAGAAAGTTCATATATTTTGTCTCATTTGAGGTCGTTCATGAAAAATAGGACATTGTCACAAGTTGGGTTCCCTGCTAGATAGACTCTGAGATGAATATTTTTGCACAGGAGAATTAAAACTATTGTGTCCTCTTACTACTATTAATTGTGAAAAGGAAGGTAAGAGGCAGTATTACTCAGAGAACTGGGCTGCAATGTATTTTCAAGAAGTTCTCAACCAATCCCTTCAGGGTTATCCTGAGATGGAGTGTATTAGTCAGCCAAAGGGGTGCCTTTGCAAATATACCAATAATTGGTTGGTCTTTATAAAGGGTATTTATTTGAGGTAGAAGCTTATTGTTACCAGGACACAAAGCATAATTTTCTTCCCTCACTAAAGTCCACGTGTTGGAGCAAGACAGCTGCCGACTTTTGCTAGGGCTCAGGCCTTTTGGGTTCCTCTCCTCCAGGGGCTGCATTTCTCTCCAGGCTTAGCACTTCCTCCACAAGGTCAGCTGTAGACTATCAGGCAAATGGCTCATTTCTCTTCTCCTGGGGCATCCTCTCCAACATCAGAACTGCTTCTCAAAATCTTCTCCCTCTGTCTTTTGCCTTGCCTTTTATACTTGAGACCACTCCCACTGAGAGGAGGGGCTCAACGCCCTACAGACATGGCACATTTAACGCCCTAATCATAACCTAATCATGCCCAGATTAACAGATCAGTTTACAAGTATGATTCAATTTATATTTTTGGAATTCATAATTACATAAGTCTGTCAAACCATTACATGGAGGTTGGACATTTATACTCCCTGTTGTTCAGTCACTGGATTCCAGTTGACCTGAGAAGGTGTCATTGCATTAGACAAGGGAGGCCCAGCAATTATTGAGGGCTGATAATTGAGGGTTCTCTGCAATCTCACTTCTTCGAGTTGGGGAGAATAAGCTCTTTAGTCCTAAATGTAAATAGAGATGCGATATATTGCCATATCCACTTTAGACTGCAACAGCCAGAAACAGAAGGAAATATAATTCCAATAAGGGTAAAAACGTTACTATGCTAAGGCATGCATGTAGGATAGTGCAAGCTAGTTTTCGTCTGGCACTTAGAAAGGGTTTCAGAGAATAAAAGGTTGGAAAAGTGATTTTTTTACCACATCAGGGAGAATCTTAAATATTATTTTAAGGCCTTGGCAGTTTATTTAGAAGAAATGTGTTGTTGTTGTTGTTGTTGTTTTTGGCCTGACACATACATGATCATTAGCAGTAAAGATGATGAATGAGAACTAGAAAAGGGCACAAAGGTGTTCACACATTGCAGCATTCCCATTGAGAGGCAATGAGGACCTCTTTTGTATCATCAATATTGACATGGAAAGAAATAGCTGATTCCAGAAAAAACACAGAAATAGTAGTAATTACAGCATTTGATAAAAGGTTATTAGATACTAAGCAGTTTTCATGCATCATTTTATTTGGGTCTCATAATAACCTTAGGAGAAAAATGCTATTATCATCATTTGCAATTTGCAGAAGAGGATTTTGAAGAGAAGAATGTTTAAGAGACATGCCTAAACCAAAAGTTATGTAGCTAGTAAGCAGTTATGCCTAGATGCAAATACAAAACACAGACAATTTAAATCCTGTGTGTGTGTGTGTATTTCCCAGGAAGACTAGGTGGAAAAAGATCAGAAGGACTTGCTGATTGATAAAAATGTCTTCTCATTAGACATCTAATCAACTCCTTTGTGAATATTGCTCAACAGTCCCCTTCAGGAGCTATAGAAACCAACATTCCCGAATTTGTTTTTCTCTACATGGTCATATTATCACCTGATAATGAGAGTTAATACCCTGGGAATCAAGCAGCTAAAGAGGGGATAATGTTTCTAATTTTCAACTACTCCAGCCACCAATTGTTAATAATTACCCTGCATATTTTCATACAATGAGTATATAGTTGCTTCTGGAGGTGGAAAGATAGAGCCTATAAGAAGTCAGTGCTTTAGTGTTAATAGTTTAATAGAGGGTTTTTTTTTCTTTTTTACATCTTTGGGAGATGTTATTTGAAAGCAAACAGGTTTCAATTTGCAGAAATGAAGCTCTGTTAAAACAGAAACCAGTGTTCTCAGAAAGCTGAAAGATGGACACTATCAGTATAAGAGTTATTGTGGACTACAAGCTTTACTCAATAAAACCATGAGGTTGATATGAATCCTGACATCGATACTAATCACATAGAACAAGGAAGAAAGCTTTTCTGAAGTCATAGGGGTAAGCCAGAGAGGAGGATAAGAGAGGGGAAGGGATTGTCTTTTGCTGCTTACCTGTGACTGGTGCCCTGGTCCCC
>PVKH010013309.1:0-16909 GCA_004027955.1 Chaetophractus vellerosus | reverse complement strand
TTTTTTTAATGTCACTAACTTCTTTTAGAAACAGAGTCATTTGCTCAGCAGAATGTTCCACAGTCTGGATTTGTCGATTTACTTTCTTTAGATGTCATTTACATCATTCTCACATAAATATTTTTATATAGGTTTTATTAGATTAGGGTTCAAATTTTGGGGGCAAGAATATTTCATTGGTACAGAGATATTTGAGAAGGTGAGGATGGAAATATATGTGTGAGGTGCATGAAGGGTAAACATTACAGGCCAAAAAAAACTAACAAAGGTGTGGCTAGAGATAAGTAAGTATGTGGTGCATTTCAAGGAAATAAAATAAATACTCTGACTAGAGACAGTGTTTTCAATTTTATATCCTGGTACCACTCCCTAATTCAGTCCTGCTGAAATCAGATCTCAGGGAAGGAGGCCCAGATATCTAGACTTTTACAAAGTTCCTGAAGAAATTCAGTAGGGCACATGTAAGTATTTTGCTCTTGGTATGTCAATGTCATTTCTGTTTCTGGCATTTGGGGCATGACTACACAACTTCTCTTTATTGAAATTTCAGCTTAATTGTCACCTCCTCAGTAAATTCTTACTTACCACCCAGTTCAAAGTAACCAATCTGTTTTATTTCTTAGCATTTGCCAAACATCTTGTTTGCTTACTTGTTTTCCCTTACTAGAATGTATATTCCAAAAGCACATGAATGGACCTTATCTATCTTGATCAAAGTGGTAATTCCAAAGCCTAGAAGAGGCCTAGGTACATAGAAGGAACATACTACATAGTCACAGAATGAATGGATAAATTTGGCAGAATTAGGAAATTATTTTTTAAATACTTTTATGTAATATAGATAGAAAATAAAAAGTATTCTTTATGCTTGTCTTCACTAAGATTGGAATAGTAAGTATACCTTTTTTTTTTTTTGAGAATTTCTCTTTGCCACTTTGGATATTTTGCTATGTCACCTTCCCGGGTTACAGGAAAAATTGGGGGCAACATTTCATAGGAAAAAAAATGCAACTCTGAACATCTATCTAATCAGTTCAATAACAATTTCCAAATGTACTTAATGGACTATTAAATCTGTAATTAGAAAAGAAATCAAATTTGCTAGGCTGCAAAAGATGTCAAAATTATGTATGCTCAGAGTAAGATATTTTAAAATTAAAATTTTATTTAATTAGTGTTCCTCAGAGAAAGATATTTTAAAATTAAAATTTTATTTAATTAGTGTTCCCATAATCTATATTAAAATTTATTTGTACCCTGCTGACTTACAAAAATATAGGCAGGGCAGAGTAAATAAACAGAAAGAGTTTGTGGTGCTTAACAACATTCAATGACATAAAACAGTTAATAACAACCCCCACACTCCACCCCAAAGGAAAGCCCAGGAAAGAAAATGATTTAAAGGAGTAGGAAAAAAACAACGAATAAAGCAAAAAAACTTTTATATAAGTTGCTTTAGAGGGTTTGAAAACATTCTTTCCCTTCACCCATACTTTTGTGAGTTAAAGTTAATAGATTTCTATTGCATTCCTGTTGTCACTATTGCCAAATGCTTTCATATGGATGAGGCAGATACCTGGTTATTTAAGGAGCAGGATAAATGGACCAAGACAGCTTTCCCTCTCACCAATTCACTAGGGAACATTTGAGAATTCCACCTGACATGAGGACAGCACTGTGCTCTTAAACAATCTGCAGTATGATCAGATTGTTCCCCAGTGGGGGAGGTAGGCCACAGCTCACTCAAGAGTCATTGATTGGATTAACAGCCTAATTCCCAACAGATGAATAGAATACTGATGTCTTGTCAGCCCAGATCACAAAAAGAAAACACAATCTGCTTCTATAGCTCAGAGATTTAACCCTCTATTTACCACAAAGCTACAATTTCAGTTTTTAGTACTGTAATTTCTTCAGAACTAATCTTCCCATAAATAATATCAAATATAGTCTGATCACCATCTACATACTTTTGTCCTCCTTTAAGGCAATTTTTAAAAATATTTAAAAACATGGAAAGACAGATTTTTATTCCAGTTTTTACTGTCCATTATTAGTCTTGCTTTTTTCCTGGGTTTCCTAGGGAAATATTAAATAAGGTGCCTTCTTTGGGGCCTAATAAAATAGGATGTGGTCTATTGGAAGAAAACAAAACTGATGTATCCAAAACTAACACTACTTTGAGCTATTTTTTTTTCTGGCAGAAGTGACTACTTTTATTAAGGAGAATGATTCTATATTAAGGGCAACAGATTCTTAATAAATATTAGCTTTAGTTTATTTCCTTGACTCCACCTCTACTTTCAGACCCTTCTGTAATGTAGTAACTTTTGTTCCACTAAGAATCAAATAAAAAGGTCTTATTTCTGACAGTTTTAAAAACAACAAAACATCTCATTAAAAACAGCTATGAATTAGAATTCTATAATAAAAATATATGCAATGTCTTCTATGAATAGTGAAGACAACGATGCAGTATTACAAACAGCTTTAATAATATTTTATTTTGTATATCTTTCTTCCTATAACATGCCAATGTAACAAGAAGACATGAGTTTCCTCAGTTGTGAGTAAAAAAAAACTGAGTAGTGGCTAATATGCCACTGGTAGTGGATAATACTGTTTAACGCACTAAGCAATTTACACATGTTCTCTCACTTAATCCCGAACAACCTTATGAAATGGTGTTTCATTAACTCATTTCACAAATGAAGAAATTAAGGTCTAGTTAGGTTAAGTAACTTGTCCAAACTCACATGCTTTGTAAGTTGTAGAGTCAGAACTTAAATCAGGTCTCCAGCCCCAAAACTTACGCTCTTAAACACTACTGGGATTCTATAGATTTCCTTGTATATCTTCATCTTTACATGAAGGTTTTTCAGTATTCTGAGGTATTAAAAGTAAGATTCAATACGCTATTACAGTCTGTTATTGTACTTGTGGGAAAATATCTCTATGTGCAAGAATGTCATAAACTGACTTTTTCTTTTTCTTTAGGAAATTTCTTCAAGATCTCATGCGACTCCCCTAAAATTAGCTATATCAAAACCAGAAATCATTATCTTTTTTGTCCATGGCTTTGGAGTCACATTTAACTTCTATCCCTTTTATTTATCTCTTACATTGTCTTTCATCAAGTGAGGCTGCTTCAATTCTCCTGTTGTACTATATCTTTGATTCTTTCTTTTTCCACTGTAAGGGACACTATATCACGGTCCTAACCACCTAATGCACTGACTCCTACAAGAGCCACTCTAATAATTTAGCTGGTCTCCCATCCCTTTTGCAAACAATGTCTTAAACATGCCAATTGTCTATTTAAAACTTTGAAGCACATTCCGATTGTGGAATGTCCAACTGAAAAGTTAGAAAATTTCTAACTATAGATTTGTCTAGCTTTGTATAAAATTAGGCATATTGTTGTAATTTAAAAATTAACATTGTATATACAGGAAGTTCAGATCAGTTCAAATATGAGAACATATTATATAATGAGCATAGATTATTGATATTATTAGGTACTATAATATTACATATTAGATTATAACCTAATTCCTTATGGTAATATATGCTTCTTAAAATAGTCATTACATTAATGGGCATTTTTGAAAAGTAACAATTAAAAGGAAAAGAAGATTAAGTCTTTTGGAAAGAGTCAAGGAAAAAGCTCAACTAACACCAATTAAGAAACTGTTCCATTGATCACACACTTTGGATAGACTGTCTGGTATATGAATATATCTCAATAAAACTGCTTAATAAATAAATAATTGTTCAAGAATAGCCTGAAACAGCAGCTATGTACAGCAGGAGAAACACAGACAGACTGAGAGGTGAAGGATTTTCCTCTTTGTTTGTGTTTTTTATTTATATTATTATTATTGAAATAATTGAAGTGATGAATGCACAACTATGCGATTATACCAAATACCACTGATTGTACACTTTGGATGAATTGTATGCTTTATTGCTATAATATCAATATTTTTTTTTTAAAAAAGAAACTGTTCACAAAATATGGATGGCATAAAATATCTTCAACTATATTACCTAGCCTTCCACAGACCTTTCTTGATTCAGACATGATTTTCTTTTAAGAAAGAAAAGAAAGTTACATTTATCATTTTATAGAACACTTTCATATATACTAATTTATTTGAAACTAATATCTGAAGTAAGTAGGGCAGGTATTAGGTTAGCTCCATTTCATGAATAAGGAAACTGAAGTCCAGCAAGGTTAAATGGCTTGCCCAAAATGATACAGCAAGCCAAACAGCAGAATTAGGACTTAAACCTTTGTCTTCTACACAAATGGAACAAGCAAAGAAATTATAGGTGTTGAGACTTCAATGTCTAATTCCCATTTTTAGAGTACAGGGAAAGATTATAGTTGAATTTGGATAATAAAACATTAATTATTAATGTTCTGGCTAATCAAGATCCCTCCTCCACTCCTATCCCAAATATACTGTCAATGATCATTCAGTTAAGTGTGAAGAAGTCCAACTGAGAGAAAAAAGGACAGTCTCAATAACTAAAAAAGATAATTTTATACTCAAATAAAACAAAGTAAAACAAGTGTTTAGAAGATACAAAGATCAAGATCACATTCTGAATCAGGACAGGATCTATTAGAGGTTCCCTAGAAGCTAGAAGACAGTGAGGAAGATGATCCCCAAAGCCTCTCTTCCCTTGTATATGAAAGAAGCGACAATAGAGTGCAAGAAGCAGCAGAACTGCTTCCTTGCATTCTAAAGACTTGGGAGCGCTTTCATGGTGGCTAGAGACTTGATGCTTTAATTGCCAGCAGAGGGAGACACTGAGCATTTCATAAGCTCTCCTGATTCTTTGTTCCTGCATATTCTGGAAACTCTTGACCTCAGGGGAAAGTTTTTATAACCCTCAATAACATAAATTGGGCATGCAGAAATCTTTGTTCTGGATGCTTGTCAGACATAAATTTACCCAACAATGCAGGAAACCAATGGTAGGCATGCCCACTAATCCATCTTTAAAAAATAATACTGTGAAAGGCATATTGTTTTTAAAAATACCCAGAATGTAGTCACATTTTACATGGCTACAACTTTAAATTCCTATCATGTAATATGAACACAAAACAGTATTTTAGCAGATATTCTCAAACAAGTCATATTAACTTTGGTAATCCTTTTAAAACATAGTAATGTTGGCAATATCAAGCAGAAACCAAAAACCAAAGCCAAAATAAAATCTAAAAACCCAAAATAAAATTTAAAAACCCAAAATAACAAATAACTTTATAAACAAGGAAAATCAAATCAATGGTATGTATATCCTTTGTGGTAGCAAAATTTGTTTGATTGTGGAAACCAGGTTAAAGATGAAGACTTGGACAGTTGTGCCCCCAAACTAGCAGACTGCAGGTTTTATAAATACATACAGAAATAATTAAAATATAAGGGGTTTAGAGGGATTAATCTCCTTTAAATAATCTCTGCCACAAAGCCTGTAAAGACACTGCTGGCACCAGGCCCATGTTAGACCAGCTGTCGGATATCAGAGCAGCAGAGAGATTAACTGCTTCTACTTCTGCACTGACCTCTTCTTATGCAGTGTTCTCAGGATTCCATCTTCAGCTACTCACTATACACCACAGGGAAAGTTTAGCATGATAATATCTGGTACAATGTGGAGGATTATCAATCATTTGACTTGATTTACCTATCCTTAATTGAGGGAAAAAAGTAAGAGAGGAAGTTGGTGGTGCAAGGGAATCATAAAATATAGGGCTCAGAAGACCAGGGAAAAGCAGGAGGGCTCCAGAAAAGTGCTGATTACATAATTCTATTCATTTAACTCACAGGCAATTTTAAAGTCACCTTTAATTATTTTCAAATTGAGTTTTAAGTGATGTAGATAGTGCCCTTATTCCCAAAAGAAGCACAAATCAATTGATAACTAAAAACAATAACATTTATTTTGTTTTAAAGCTAGCCACAAATTCAACAAATATTTTAAAAGGTGACAGTGCTGATGAATAAAACAAGATTTTTTGTAATAAAAAAGCATTTTTTCAGTCAGATAGATTTTTTGGTCCCCTCTGTATCTCTATTATACAGTATTTCCATGACTTTAGAAGGAAATCATTAAAAAAAAAGCTTTGAGGATGACATGAAATCAATGTATGTAAAAGTCCTTTTAAAAATATGAAGTATTATGCAAATATAAAATGTTCATTATTTTGAAAAGGATTTATTAGGATGGAATTTATTGGACTGATGGAAGAAAACGGAAGTGTGAAACAGAAAAACATTATGAATCACTACAAAACAGATTTTAAGAACAGATAGATATACATGTACTTATTATCATATGTTTTCTTCCACCAGAAGAAAATCAGACTGGTTACTTGATGGTTTTCTTTAAATAAATCTATCTGAGCCTCTTTTATTCTAAGTTTGCATCTATGGCTTTTGGATAAGTCAACAAACCTCTCTCTGCTATAATTTCTTTTTGTCAAATAACGGTTATAATTTTGCCTCCTATTTATTTTACAATTGAGCTTTAAGGACAGGTGAATAAACAGCATCTGTCAAGCTCTCTAGACTCTAAAGTAAAAGTAGACTATTACATCAACTCTAAGTGTTTCAAAGTAAATACTGCAGATATAGCAAGACAGTGAAATATTTTGGATAACATAATTACCATATTTGCCACACAAGAAAGACAATTTTCAAAGAATCAAAATAACAAACATAATTTTTTTTTAATAAGTAAGAAAGTGCTTTGGGTTTCTACATGGTAAAAGGATAGAAGTTACTGTCAAAAAGAAAATTTCTGAACAACAGCTTTATTCTATTGTGCAACATATGTTCAGTTTCCATTTTTTTAAAATAACACATACAGACCCTTTTCTCTCCTGTACCATCTCTAAAATAAAAGTTCTATCTTCATGTCTCCCCCCCCCGCCCCAAGACTGAGTTGTAGAAACTATCAATGAGGGGGCCAAGTGTCAAATGAATGCCTGTCAGATGTATTGATATCCATCAGCACATTTTACACTGGCCAGAGTGCTCTTAGATGTTAATGACTTTCAGACTAAATGATTTGATTCAATTTCTGAACCACTGATCCAGAGGTGAGCATCTCTTTTCACACATCACCTAGGCCAGTGGATCTCAAAGTGTAGTCTCTGGACCAGTAGTTATCAGTATCACCCTAAGAACTTGTTAGAAAGACAATTTCTCAGGCTCTGCCCCAGACCTACTGAATCAGAAACTCTAGGGATGGGAACCAGCAATTTGTTTTAACAAGCTCCAGGGATTTTGATGCTAACATTTGAGAACCAGAGCCCTATGCTTGTAGATTCTCTGTAAATGAGCACCACCTTTTGGACAAATAGAAGGAAATATCAACTTTGGTGAAGTAAATAAATGTGACAAAAAGTTTACTAAAATATTATTTTAAATGATTTATCTATTTTTCCTTAATTTTAAAATTTAAACATACTTGACAGGTTTTTTTTTCCATCTTCCAGTGAAAGGCTTCCCAGAGACACCATTATAGTCTGCTGCACTGTTTTTATAGTTCTGTAACATAAGCTGACATTTATTGGAGCTTCACATAAGGTTTTTCCATCAACGGATGTGTTGGAAGAGCAATAACCGAGTATGCTGTGTTGGGCAAATACTTACACATCAGAACGCTTTTCAAAGCCATCAGGCAAAGGGGGTCAGTTGAATTTTTTTTACTGCGAAGGCTAATGCTTTAAGAGTGTCTTGATGGAATCAAGGAAATTGGATTGTCCCCCCATTTGCTGGGCTAAAACAAGCCTTTTTTATTTATCCCATTAGAGGAACACAAGAGAAACCTTTTACATGTCACTAAAAATTTCCCTGCATTGCAAAACCCAGTCATAAGGGTTTTAATATTCTCTGAGAACTCTTTAAGTAATGCAGTATGTCAAGGTTTAATAAATTGTATAGGTGGGGATAGTTTTCCTTAACAGACTTTTTTTTTTTGTGGGGGGGTGTGGAGGCAGGTGTTCATACATGTTTAGCCTTTCCTGTACGGGGAGGAAGAGGTCAGGGTACCACCTCAAACAGCACAGAACTCAACTTCAGCCCTAATAATAAATGAACCAAACCATAATGGAATCTGTAAAATATTTTGAAGCAGAATTTAAGGATACTTTTTTAAAAGAAAATATTTTAAAATATATTGAAAGTGATGGTTATTCTTTTTTTCCAAGTGATGCTTCTAAGTTGCGCTTCTTGAAAACTTTATTAAGGAATCTGGCCTTGAACAAAGTCCACTCCTGAGGAGAGCAGAGAGACTAGGCATTCAACAACCTCCCCAAAGAAAGAGGTACTACACAGCAAAAACAGATACTGTGTATTCTTAACTGATGCAGAGAATGGTTAAAACCTATGATAAAACCCCATATTTTACAATTTTCAAAATACTTAAAAACATCAATTAATAAAAACAAGTTGATTTATATGTTATATGGATGACATATATCCTTATAAATATAATAATGAGGTGGTCTATATTTACTTTGTATGACCACATTTATTTTGGTGTTTGTTAACAGATACAACCATTAAATATTCTGGGTTTCTTTTTATCAACTTTCCCCCCTTCAATAAAATATCAAAAGTACTTCCAACCACAAAACAAAATGTTATTAAATATCAGAATGGAGGACTTAAAAAAAGATGTCACTTTACTTTGAGATAGGCATGTGGCTATCCATAGATGAGAGGAGTTCCTTTCCTGAATCATGACCTTAATAGAAATATATTTAACTATAATCAAATGAAAGCATGTATCTACTTTACCCCTAACTCTACTCTATCACCCAAAAGAGAAAAGAACCCGGCCAAGGACATAAAAACAATATATCTAGTATTTTGAAGTGGAATCATTAATAATGAAATTATATCAACTATTCCTTTTACTACCTGCTTTTTAAAAATACCTTTAGGGAGCAGATGTGGCTCAAGCAGTTGAGCGCCTGCTTCCCACATGGAGGGTCCTGGGTTCGATCCCTGATACCTCCTAAAAAACACAAAAACAACAACAAGCAAACAAATGAAAAAACCAACTCAGGGGAACTGATGTGGCTCAGTGGTTAAGCACTGGCTTCCCAAAGACAAGTTCCTGGGTTCAATCCCAGGGCCCTCAAAAACAAAAACAAAAACAACCACCAAAAACAAACAAACAAACAAAAAACAAACAAACAAACAAAAAACCTTTAGTTTACAACAGGGTGAGGATGGTGTGAAGTTCAACAATGGAAAAGGGGAATTCCTCAGGTTGCTATTGCCACTTCATTAACTGCTTGTGTTCTGAGTCTACCTTATGACCACAGCTGTTTCAGAGAGAGAGGCTGAGTGAAACGTCAGCTAACAAAATAAAGATGTGAAGCAGGATGGGAGAAAGAAAGATCAGCCTTTTGTCATGTACAAATGAATCGTCTATCCCTATACTTTCAATAAATATACTTTAAGTATTAATTAGAATTAGCAGTTAAATATTAACTGGAAACTCTAGCTTTATTAAGTTCCTAACAACTTAACATATTTCATTATTAATCATTCTATTTTTTATACATAGAGATAGTTTTCCTTTTTATTCATTTTTCTTTCAGTTTTCCTTTTTTAAGTGCCTGTGAGAAATGACAACTCAGAAGCTCTAGAAGAAATTCTGAGTTATTAGACCCTAAAAGTTGAGATGATGAAAGTCTTCCAAGTCTGTCAGCATTGGTAAAAGTACTATTACTTAAAGAAAAAAACTGATAAGCAAAGGGAAAAGAAGCTGAACATGGAAGTAGGGAGTATCTTAAAAAGAGTGGTTCTATAATGAATATTTAATCATTAAAAGATCCTATCATTGACTTAACTTTACTGCTGTTTCCATAGGAGAACCTATGCTAATCTCAAATCCTGACATTCAGGTGAAGAGAAAAGTTGGGAATAAATTTAGTGTTCCCTTTGCTAGAAGGCAGATATTCTTATTATGGATTCTTGGATTCCTAGGACATCCATGGAAGAGCTTCAGCAAATGTATGGATCTATTAAAATTGTTTGCAAAAATTCTTCCCACATGTCCTCCTTCTCTGGCATAATAACTTTTCTTATATTCTTCTTATAAAGTTTAAAGACCACTGTTGTGGGATAGCAGTAGAGATAAAACAAGATTTGCCATGAACTGGTAACTGCTGAAACTGGGTGATGGGTATGTGGACATTCTTTATATTATTCTCTCTACTTTTGCATATGATTGAAGTTTTTGTAATTTAAAGGTTTTTAAAAAAGCAGCTGTGAAAGGCATTCATTATGCAACATATAAATTCCTGATAGAGGACAGTAGAAATATACCTGCCAATCTAAGTGAATTGCTAAAATAAGTGATAATTATGTTTTCCCTATATTATGAAGTCAAAATGAAGGTAAGGGATTTGGAGTTTATAAATATAAGTGGGCAGAAAATATAAATATGGAAAATTTTCATGTCAAAACTTTCCATGAGACAAGTTACTTTACTTTTGAACTGTGTCTGCTGGGCTTATTCTGTTTGAAAAATGTCAAAATCTGGCACAAAAACAGATAAGGTAGCTGCAAAGACAAAGGGTGGTACTTTGGTTGTTGAAGGGGGAGGGGAAAAGTAAAGGGAATAAAGTGGTGTGTCTAATCAAATCACTTTAAGAAGCTGCAGCCTCTCAGAGCTAACCTTGCCAATCAGAGCAAGCAGGAGCAGGAGCAGGAGCAAGAGCATGCTTGTGCACATTAAACTTTGCTTGTGTCCTTGAACCTATAGGGCATCCGTCCTCCCACAGCAGCCTGGGAAGGCTTCATAATGCTCACCCTTAGATAGAACCCTGAATGCCATTAGAAAGCTCCACAGGAAGGAGAAACCCTCAAGTGGCAGTCTGAACCACAAAGACAGCTCATACCCTTTACTGACATTAGAAGTGAGCTCATGGGATTAAGTCTGCAAGTCCTGGAAAATTAAAAAGTATGAACCTACTTACAAATGCCAGTATACCAACAAAAATACAAGATTTGTCTTTAAACCTTCTTTCTTCCCCCACTTTTTTTTTTTTAAAGATTTGTTTTTCATTTATTACATATCTACCACCTTTCTGCTTGTTCTTGTTGTGTTCATTCTTGCGTTCTTCTGTGTCTGCTTGTACCCCCACCCGTTTGGCAACCCCCCGAGTCAGCTCACCATGCTGCGGCCTGCCTGCTCGCGGGGGTTTTCCCTGCCCCTGGCAGCTTGCCTTCTCAAGGTGGTCTGCCCGCTCAAGGGGGCCCTGGGAACCGAACCCAGGGCCTCCTATACGGCAAACTGGCGCCCTACCAACTGGGCTACAGCTGGCCCCCCACTTTTTTTTTTTTAAAGAGACAGGGAGTAGATATAGCTCAAGCAGTTGAGTGCCTGCCTCTCACGTGGGAGGTCCTGGATCTAGTTCCCAGTAGCTCCTAAAGAAAATGAGTAGATAATGAGCTAAAACAACGAGCAGACAACAAGCAAAAAATCAAAATAAAACAAAACAATGAGCAGACAACAGAGCAAAAACAAAATGAGCAGGGAGTGGATGTGGCTCAAGCTCCTGCCTCACACACAGGAGGTCCTGGATTTGGTTCCAGTGCCTCCTAAAGAAAACAAACAGAGGAGCAAAAAAAAAAGCAGCAAAAAACAAATAAGCAAACAATGAGAAAACAGACGAGGGAGCCAACTCAGAGGAGCCGAAGTGACTCAGCAGTTGAGTGCTGGCCTCCTGGATACGAGGTACAGGGTTCAATCCCCAGTCCCGGAACCTCAAAAAAAAAAACACAAAAAAAAACACAAAAAAAACAAAAAAACAGAGAGAGAGAGACAGCAATTATTTAAAAACAATGCTACAATAAAACTGGGTATTAGTCTAATAATACTTATATCTTTGCTATACAACCATTCACCCACTTGATGGCCTAGCACATTTTACAAACTACTCCTTCAAATAAGAGGAAGCATGATGGTAGATAATTTGTCTTAGATGTCACACTAATATTATTATAGTTCTACTCATTCAGTACTAATGAATGAGGATCAAAGGGGACATTCATTCAGAGGTGAGCAATTAGGTTGGTAAAACAATTTAGTTTGGGAAGAGAACACTTAGGAAGAAAATGACCAATGTCTTCATGGCTGTAACATTAAAGGGAAATCTGACTTTTCTTTAGTTTTAAGGGTAGTAGTTAAAACCAAAGGGTGAATTCTAAGTAGGCAGTAACACATAGGAGAAATGTCTAATTAGAGCTTTCTAAAATGGAATAGGCTACTTTGTGAAGTAAATGGAAATGTTCAAACAGAGGTTAATTAGTTTTACCTCCTTTTAGAAATTTAGCAGAGGGAATTCCTTCATCAGGTGGAAAGTTGAACCTGATGGTCTTTAATTCCTTCCCATCCTTAAGATTTTGCAATTCTGATTTACCCAAGGTCACACAGTTAGTGGCAGAATAAAACTAGAATCCAGGTAACTTGACTCCAGATCTAGTCTTTCTAGGCCAGAGGCTATGAACACCTCAAATGCCTTCCGGCAGAAAAATAAGAGTGAAGTTTACTGGGTCAGGGAAGCACTAGTAGGGTTATAAGGAACTGGAGAGCTCAAGGCCTGTCAACAGAGGGCAGCAACAACTCAGCTCTAGCTGACTGTAGCCTTTTGGGGATATGCCCAGAATCAACATATAGTCAAGCAAAACCTAAAATATGTGTTTTTATGTGGAATCAGTTAGCAGCTAATGATCAAAAACAGATCATTAGGGTTGTATATGACCCATGCCAATTTGTGACCATGAAATTTTCCTCAAAAATTCCATTTCCAAACTCTCTCTTAAAAATTCTTATCTAAATTCTTCAATTTATCAACATTCTTTTTGAAATATAAAAGTCTAAACTTTGTGCTTTATGTTAATTATAGTCTAATAACTGCTATGTGGAATACTATTTTGCTCTGGATTTTATAGCTATATTCCTGTTATTATAATGGCAGCATTAAGTTGGCTTTTTGTTCAGATCAACATTGCATTGCAATCTCACTGCTTATCTATGTTCCACAATGACCATCAAATTTTCCACAGATGATGCCTATGCATAATCAATTTCTACACCTGTGTAGATGAACATGGTCCATAAATATTCTACAGCACTTAATTTATTGAAAAATCACCCCTTTGAGGAGTCATTTTTTCCCACTGAATTATAGTATTTCCATCTCTCAGGCATTACTGAACATTCACGGTGTTTATCAGTTTGAATTACCAATGAAGCAAGCTTGACTTTTCCAGAACTTATTCTGTTTACTCAGTGACTTAGTATGCTTAGTATCATTTGGGAGCATTTTGTTATTTTGTATAATCCTTTCATCTTTAAATCATCCCCATAATGTGATGATTCTAAATAGAGAGTATTTTAGACTTAGCAGCACTAAACAGAGAGAAATATATTTTATAACATGCATATGTTTAAATAATAAATCTCAGAAATCATCAGAAAGTCACCTTTTCAACATTCAAACAAGGTAGTTCTTTTGAGGCAGATGACTGATCCATTTCCTGAGTTCAATGAGGAAGAATCGGCTGACTTTTAAGAATTTACAGAGGTACAGAATTAATAAAAATCTGAGGGCACAATCAGCTTTAAAGACAGCAAAAATTATGTATGATTTAGCTGCAGGTAAGCTAAGATGTTCAGAAACTTTTATGGTGAAAAAGACAGACTGCCTGGAAATAAAAATCAGTTCCTTTGTTTTCAAGCTTATAACAGTGTAAGATGTCAACAACAGCCAGAGAGAATGTAGCCAAGGCACCATTAAGACTGAGCAGTTTACTATACCAGGTCATAACACTTTGACAGTGTCTTATAATTCAGTTAGATGTACAAATAAAATGACATTGGGTGTTCTCTGAACTCAAAGTAATTTGAACTTGATTCATACTGTTCTGTAAGTTGTTCATTCTCACATACAAATACTTAACAAAGGAAGTGACAATTCAACATTAATAAGAAAAAAAATAACATTAAAGACAACTGTGAGCTGAGACTAGGAACATGAATTAAAAGTTAAACTGAAGAGAAAAATCTGATGAATAAAATGATGCCTATATATAAGAATTTCACTATAAATAAGAAAATGTAAAGGACTTAAAGAACTTAGTATTATATCCTCATAAAATACAGCAGACGGCTGAAAATTCTAAGTACTAAGTATGCAGGATATAGTATGATGGCAACATAATGCAGGAAAAGCAGCATGGAATTTGCAATCAGAATACTGGGATACCACACTTTACAAACTTTGTATCCTCAAGCAATTCATATCACTTCTATGGGCTTTAGTTTCCTCAACTGTAAAAGGACAATGCTACACAGGTCTCTCTCTCTTTTTTTTTTTTTAAATTACATATCTCCTCCCCCCCCTTTCTGCTTGTTCTTGCTGTGCTCATCTTTGCGTTCCTCTGTGTCTGCTTGTCTCCCCCCGCTGCGGTGACCCGCCAAGTCAGCTCACCACGCGGCGGCTTGCCTGCTTGCGTCGGCTTGTCCTGCCCGCCGGGGCTTGCCCTGCCCTTGGCAGCTTGCCTTCTCAAGGCGGTCTGCCCGCTTGAGGAGGCCCCAGGAACTGAACCTGGGGCCTCCTTGTGGTAAACCGGCGCCCTACCAATTGGGCTACAGCCTGTCCCCTACACAGGACTCTTATAAGGTTAAAATGGCGAACACATTTAAACATGTTGGAGAATAGAAAAGAAAAATGATCAGAAATCTTTGGTTTAATTATTTTGTTAACAATTTTCAGATTTCTATTGCATTGACATTTGTTTGGCTCTGTTAGCCCAGAAAAATCTGCCTATATTTTTGCAGATATAGATCCTTCTTTGCAGAGCAGGATTTAAAAAATGTGTTCTACTGGTCACGAATTATTTATAAAATGCTCCAAAAACCTGTGGGGATTTAAATAATACTAAAGGTATGGTACTAGATTTAATCCCTACCTTCATAATCTCAACCCTTAAAGAGTTTATAATCTTATAGGGGAATTCTTTTTTAAAACAAAATCTTATTGAGAAGCCTAATGTTAAAATATGTATAAATTGAATTGGGGAGGGAAACCTCTATGCACTTCTGTGGGGACTCACAGAACACTTTAAAACCACCAGGACTACCACAACATCTGTGTGGGCCCAGGGCAAGAGTATAAAGAGAGGTTTCCCAGATCCTTTTCTTCCCACCCCTGGCTTCATCCCATATCACAAAGGGCTTCATATACACGAGTATAGACACCTTAGTTTACAAGTCCAAACTCAAACCACCCCCCACCCCTATATATCTACCCCTAGACCATCTTCTGGGCCTAGGGGCATACATACCAGCAGCTGGGATCTGCCCTGGGGTTGGAGTCTGGAAGTGGGCTGGGCCATTTGGACTGGCCTCTATACAAAGCCCGTGCATTCCTGGTGGAAGATGTGATTTTAAAATACAAAATGGGTATAAATTTTACAACTGGGGAAGGGGGAAATAAAAGAGACATGATTATCTGCTACCTAAATTTGTTTTTCTTGCTATTCTAATAATAAACTAACACTTTGTACCACTGTAGAGATTTTCTCTATTTCCTTCAACTCATTCACAATTTAAAAATGTTAAAGAAATTGCATTTCTAAAAAAAAAAAGAACTGTTTGAAAAAGATAAGTAATAGCTGCATGAAACAAAATCAGTCCATTGCTAAGCTATTTGTCAAGAGCAATAAGTCACTTCAACATAGGCGTTGTGGTCTCATAATGCGTAACCTTCATTTAAGAGTACATATAATTAATCTTTAGAACAAAGTCTTTAGCATCCACCGCTCAAGAATGTCTATCTGATATATGTGTTGCAGCATATTTGTTTATGCCTGCCACACTCAACCAATTGTCTACAGAACAGATAAATATATTTACCAGAAGTGTCAAGGAAGTCATGAAGTATTCAAAATAATCTTAAAATCAAGTCTTCCTAATCCAAATCTTTCCTTTTTTTCCTTCCCACAAATTTCTAAAAAATACTGTTCATTGGTGATATTATTATTTCTAGTCCATATCTTTATATCAAACACATATTAAATAATCTGCCAAGTAATGTGTTAGAAACTGGGACTAGGAAAAAAAAAAAGAGTCCCCAATGAATGGAGACACTTACAATAAAGAATGATAAATTCCATGACAGGTGTAAAGAAAGAATGTTGTAGGAGCACAAAAGAGAGGATTTCAAAGGGGGTTGTAGTTGGAGCAAAAGAGGAAGGGCTAGGTAATGCTTTAGTGAAGAAGGTGAAGGGAAAAGGAGTATGTGTGTGTGTGTGTGCATGTTTGCATGCACATTTATGTGTTTTAGACTGGAGGAATATTTATCTACAAAGGGATAATCATTTTTCAATATTTTATAACATTTACTGAATGTATACTATATGTCAAACATTATTAAAAAAGACCATTAGGAATATTAAAAAAATAGAAAACATGATTCCTGCACTCAAAGAACTCACAATCTAACTGGAGACAGCCCAAGGTGGACAATAAAGTAAATATAATTAGTATAATGTTGCTAGCTAAATAGAACTGCTGGATAATATTTTATACATATGGAGTTTTGTCAAGAGCTACGCTTCCTCTTTAATTTTTAACTCCCTTGGTTAGGAATTTTTTTTTTACCATGCTTTCTTGAAATTAGAGTTGATAGTCCCGATTATATCTGGCCTCCAAATCACCGATTAGAAAACTCTACCTTTGTTCCCCAATTTGCCATCAGAGAACAGCTGTTGTTTTACTATTATTTTGGTGTGTGTTAGAGAGACTATGTGGGTTCTAAAATGAAGAATAGGCAGAAAATACTTAAGAAGAAAATAAA
>PVKH010013308.1:0-16909 GCA_004027955.1 Chaetophractus vellerosus | reverse complement strand
GTGGCACACCAAGTTAATGAAGTGGAGGAATATGAAGTTTCAGGAGATGAGGGAAGGTTCACCCCAAGGATTACAGAAATAAACACTCTGAATTGAATAACTTCCCAATTCTCTTTTGATGCAAATTGTTAAAGAATCTAGAGCTGTGTGTCAAAACCACAAAGAAATTAGAGATTTAATGGAAATAAAACATATTATGCCACAGAAGGAAGAGACTCAGGGGCATGGAAAATTGATAAAAAAGATTTTTGTGAATATTAAAAAGCATGATAAAATATTCTAGGGAGAGAAAATTAATGTCCCAAAAAGCAGTTAAGGTGTAACAGTAGAAGGGAAATATTTCATGTACAAAACTGAATAGCCAGGAGATATAAGTCAATATACCAGGTATAATCACCTATGCATATCAACCTAGATAAAGCCATATCTGCTTCTGCAACAGTTTGAATATATTTTTATCTTTTTAGCAACTAGTACAATAATTCATGCCTAGGGGAAAAAAAGAGTTTTGTTGAGTAAGATGTTCTGAGAAGCTTGCGGAGGTGGGGAGCAAAAACATCTCAGATTAGTACCTGATTTAGTCTGCTATCTGTTGGAATGCAATATAACAGGAATGGGTTTTCTTTTACAGTGGGATTTATTAGTTTAAAAGCTTACAGTTTTTAAAGACAAAGCTTTAATGAGCAATGATTTCTCCTGAAGACCTGCTGCTGGTGATCCTGTATTCTTCTCTCACATGGTAGTGGCATCTGCTGGGGCTCCCTGTCCTCCTCTGGGCTTCCTTGACTTCAGCTTCCTGCTCCATGGCTTTCTCTCTGCTTCTGTGTTCTGTTGATTTCAGCTTCTGGCTTCCGGGGCTTGCTTTCTTACCTTCTGGGGGTTTCTCTCTGTATTCATCCCATTTATAAAGGGCTCCAGTAAGAGGATTAAGACCCATCCTGGGCCATGCCTTACTGAAGTAACCTAATCAAAAGAAGGTCCAACAGGAGTGGAGGTGGCTCAAGCAGCTGAATGCCTGCTTCCCACATGGGAGGTCCCAGGCTCCATTCCCTGTACCTCCTAGAAAAACAAAAACAAACAGCAAGAAAAAACCAACAAAAAAACCAACTCAGCGTTGCTGATGTGGCTCAGTGGTTAAGCGCTGGCTTCCCAATATAAGGTCCTGGGTTAATCCCCAGCCCCAGTACCTAAAAGAAAAAAGAAATGAAAAGAAAAAAGAAGATCCTACCTACAAGAGCTTTAAACCACATAAATGGATTAGCTCTAAGGACATGATGTTCTGGGGTCTATAAAAGCCTCAAACTACCACAGTACCCACCTTTCAGGGTAAAAAAGGAAACGACTCTGCCAAATAAAATGTGAGGGGAGGGAAGGGGATGGATGCTAAGTTTTGCAAGGGGAAGGTTAAAAAAAGGGGTAACATGACTAAAGGATGTTCATGAGAACAGACTTATTTAGTAAGAATAGTTAGTGGGTTTGATTTATATCCTTTCCTCCATCTCACCTATAAAATTTTCAGCAAGCTTGTAATTTCCCACTAATCCTTTTTGTAAATGGATTGTCTTCATGGAAAGTTTAAAGCTTGATGTAAAGCAGTGCAGTTTGTAAAGAAAATAAAAATTCTTTGGCAGATCTGAAGCTTAAAATGTCAGCACATCCTACTTTTGAAATTTATAAAAACTCTACAAACTTTTCTTTCATTTAAGAAATGAGAGAAACTACCTACCTTTATCTATTATTTTGCTTTTATTCATTCAGTCATGATTTGTTGACTTTCTGCTTTTTCTGAAGCACTGTGCTAGGCACAATTCAACAGTTAAATTGTACTGAAAATGGGATAGCGAGTAGCAATAAGTCCTTATGAAATCATACTCTCAAATAATTTAATAGATATAAATATAATGGGTACTCAAAGGTGTAGATTGCTCTAAAGAGAAAAATGAGGTAAGAAACTCAAAATGAAGTTAAATATGAAACGTATTTTTAAAAATGGGTGAAATTTTGATAAGCAAAAAATAGAGTCCCTGTGGCAGGATAGAGGGAGCTGGACACACCCCAAGCAGCAATGTGGTGGTTGGGGAAAGCACAGTATGCTTGTGGGGGAGTGGAGATGCAGGTGCATTGCCTAATGAATATGGTTGGGTGGTAGCAAAACAAGGCCCAAGACCAGACAGTGTCTGATCCCTCAGGTTGTGGAATTATCCAGAATTTGAATCCATAGTCTTTCTAGAACTTGTATGTGAAAGTATGGGAGTTGATTGAGAAGTAGTGTGAACCTGAGCATTGGGATATTGAATTTGGGCTGCAGTGGAATAAATCTGAGAATCCTAAGCCACAAATATTATAAAGCCTCCCCTGCCAGTAGAGGCTGCCCCTCCTCTCCTTTCTGAAGAATTGGCTCTGCCTTGCTGAAAGACCAGTAATGACTTCCTCTGAAACAGGTGTGTGGGAATGGATATTTTAAAGTGCTACATCAAGAAAGAAGGAACATAGCATTAGATGTGTCATTCCCACATACATTCCCCATATTTCTCCACATAAAGCTTATCAACATATTGCAATTTTTAAAAAATGTAAGCTGTCTACTTTTGGGTCAGACTTCATACTTGTTCATACTTGTTTTAATACACATATTTGTGTATTAGATGCCTATTGCTGTTGTAACAAATTTCAACAAACTTAGTGGCTTAAAACAGTGAAAATTTATTCTCTTACAATTCTGGAGGTCAGAAGTCCTGAACAGGTCAACATGGCTGGTTCCTTCTGAAAATGCTAGGGAAGAATCTGTTTCTTTGCCCTTTCTAACTTCCAAAGGCTGCCTACATTACTTGGTGCATGGCTCCATCCTCCACCTTTAAAGCCAATAGATTTCATTCTCAAATCTCTCTCCCCGAACTTGTCCCTCCTGTCTTCCTTTTATAAGGACACTTTTGATTACATTGGGCTCACTCTGGTAATCCCAGATAAACTCCCTATTGCAAAACCCTCAATTTTGTTCACATCCTGCAGAATCCCTTTTACCATGTTGGGTAACCTACTGGTAGGTTCTGGGGATTAGGATGTGGACATCCTTGGGGGCCATTATTCAGCTTACATCATCAGAGAGTGCAAGGTTTTGATTTTAGTTTTTGGGTCCAGAAGCAACAATAATTGGAAAGAGTAGGGTACGGAGAGGGCCAGCAAGCATCCCATGTAAAGTATCTGCTTCAGTACAGTTGTGGCATAACAGCAATGGTTTCTAGACTTATGGGTGGCAACAGTGACAGCCTTCTGAAGTCTATCCCCACAGTTCATTCAATGGTTTAGTCAGAATCCAATTCTCCATGGTAATTTTTCTGCTCAAAATACCTGGGTATGTTTTGTTTCTTGCACTGAAGCTTGATTGATATGACCTTGAAACAATAAACATATATTGTCTGTGGCAGCTAAAAGTAATTGTAATGGATTGGCAGTTTTATGTAATTATGAATTTGAAAAATATAAATTGGATTATGCTTGTAAACATCAGGAGGGTGTTGGGCCCCGCCCCTCGGTGGGTGTGGTCTCAAGTATAAAGGCTAGGCAGCAGATTTGAGTTGCAGAGATTTGGAGAAGCAGATTTGAGAAGCAGTTCTGATGTCGGAGTGAGCCGATAGCCGGATAGTCTACAGCTGGCCTTGTGGAGAGACGCAACACAGAGAGCCTCATGGACTACAGTTGAACTTGTGGAGGAAACAGAAGCTAAGCCCGGAGAGAAACGCAGCCCCAGCAGGAGAGGAACCCAAAGGCTTGAGCCCTTGCAGACGTCGGCAGCCATCTTGCTCCAACACGTGGACTTTGCTATGAGAAGAAACTCATGCTTTGTGGCCTGGTAACTCTAAGCATCTACCCCAAATAAACACCCTTTATAAAGACTGACCAATCTTTGGTGTATTTCAAAAGGCACACCTGTGGCTGACCAAAACAGTAATATTCTGACAGACTGCAAGATTGGAATCCCAGCCCCAACACTTTATGGCTGTGTGATCTTGGGTGAGTTATTTTCTTCTGTGCTTCAGTTTCATTGCCTATAAAAAAAGGCATTATAATATTCCCTATCTATGACAGCTTGAAATTATTTTATGAATCCCAAAAAGAGGAAGATTATGTTTTTTAACTAATCCATTCTTATGAATGTGACACTCTTTTGATTAGATTATGTCAGTGAGGTGTGACTCAAGCTGAGTCTCTGTGCTCTTGCTGGAGCTGATATAAAAGGAGACATAGAGAGAGACACACAGAGGAAAAGGCAGTTCCTCCATTTTTTATCCTGACATGTGAGAGAGGACTTGGGGATCACTTAAGCACGAAGCCATCAAGAGGCTGGGCCCACAGAGCAGTTTGAGGCTGAGGAAACAAACCCTACAATATGCTGGATTGCCACGTGGCAGGACCCCAGGATCACCAGTAGCTGACTTTGGTGAGAAAGCATCTCTGATTTGGAAATTTCACAGCCTTGGAACTGTAAGCTTTTACCTCAAATAAATTCCCATTATAAAAGCCAGCCCATTTTTGGTGCTTTCCATCAGCAGCCTTTGGCAAACTAAAACACTACCTATAATCCAGGGTTTTCTTTTTTCTTTTTTAATTAAATGAATTAATATATGTGACATGTTTAGGAAATATCTGGCACATAGTGTTATTGTTATACAAAACATCTCACCAGAAATAAAGCAAATATTTTATTTTTCAGCATACATGGAACATGCACAAAAATTTACCATTTAAGAAAAAGACAATTTAATATAGCTTGTAAGAGAGAATTTAGCATAAATAGTTATTAAATAGTTAACTGAAAAGGCCAAAAATTACAGTATGTTACCACAAGGGTATCAGCTGCAGAAAGCAGATATCATCCCTATGTTTGGGAAAATAAATGGAAGAGATTGGAATTAATAAAAATTAGGAGCTTGAATGTGGGGCTCATGGAACTGAAACCCAGATCTCTGAGGAGGGTCACTAGCTGGTGCTCGTGTCTCTGAGGGCAGCATAATGAGGCTGATTGTAAAACCCTTGGGAAAAATATAAAATGGTTTCAATCATTACTATGGAAAGGATATTGCAGTTTCCCTAGTTGGGAAACAAGCAAACATATACAGCATTGCAAAGATGATGCTCACAGGAGCAGGAAGCAAAGAGGAAGGAACAAGTGCCTTTTCCTCCTATAGCCTTGATGTCAGTCTAGTGCCTGTGACCTGCAGAGCCAACAGGAAGCCATCCCAAAGCCTTAACAGCGCAAGGAGAATCTGGAAGGATGGGTTTGCAGCTAACAGATGATGGTTTAATAACTGGAAAAGCCATCCTTTTGGCTACTCAGCATGCATACACACTCTTCTACAAATATCTGAAATTCCATAAGACAAAAGAACTCCATATTTCTACCCAATATAACACAATTATTCTTCATATAAATGAATATGTCCTTACCCTTTCTCTAAAATAAGAAGCAAAGTTCCAACAGCCATTGTATCCATCTCTGAAAGATGGTCACACCCTCCATTTTTGTATAATGTTAATTATTCCTCAAACACATTTAACTTGATGTTGTCATTGATTATAAACAATGTATAAGTGGCCTTTCACTACTTCTGGAGTAAAAGAAGTTTGATTTGTTTTAACTGAAATGGGAATAATATATTTTTATATGCTTTAGCATATCTTTATGCTTTTTTATCTCCTTTTATGTGACTTCCCTTTCCATTCTTTCACATGCATTATTTTTCCTCAGGACAGATTATGATTGTCACTGGAAAAAATGCCAAGATGAAGAAAGAGTCAATATTTAGTATTTGCTATGTTATTTTTGAGTCAATTATATAAAAATAGACTTGAAAGCCAGGCTTTGTTGAGAAGAGGATTTAAGTAATATATCTGGGGCCAAGGGCTTGCTGTCCAGATGACAGAATATTACCATAAGCCAGGAATAGGACAAAATCAGTCCTTGCCATACAAAGAGGGAGTGAACACCTGCCCTCAATGACCCTGAATAGAGGAAAGAAGGCACAGGGTTCGTGGAAGTAGAGGTCAAATAGGTGAGCCCTGAGTTCACCTTCTCCAGCCTAGTGTCCCAGGCATCAGTGGGAATGTATATTAGACATGTTGGAGAGAGAGTAGAATACAGAATTGCCTTTGCCTTGCTCTCTATTTGGAGCCCTGGGACACCACCATACAGCCTGGCCCTTGCCCATCTAGAGGGAGCATAACAGCATTGGCGGAGAGGGGATAAGAAGATCAAAAGTAGCCTTACTGGCTCCCCATGGCAAAGGGCATCACAAGGACCTTGTAAGGCTGGGGAAATCCGTGCCTCAAACATGAAGTTCCCCCTATGCCCTGATTATCAGTTTAAAGAGAAAAGTAAAAGGGACACAGAGCCTTGTAGGGAGATTTATTTTAGGTTAAGAGAATATTAATATAGTAGGGATCTTAAAATTCAAAGGCCCAGTTTAAAACAAAAGACAATAAACTATTGTTAAACTTCTCCCTCTAATCCCAATGCCTGATTCTCCTCATGGATAGTTTAGAAAAGCTATAAGAAGTAAAAGATCCTTGCATGCATTCTTTGGACATCTGTGTCATGTATGTGTGAATTAGATCCCACAATAATTATCTATTGGTTTAAAAGGGTTTGGTGATAGTAGATCTATACCCATGATTGCATATAATCTAAATCAAAGGCATTTTAAAAACATAGCACTCCAAATAGCAGAGAAATGTGGGAATTTTGCAGTTTAAATATTTATTTAAGCTGTTTGGTAATGCTGATATTGTATAGTAAGAAATGCATAGTTAAATTAGCATAATATTCAAAGAGGTTCACTCATTTATTTTATGTAAATTGTACAGTTTTGGTGTCTTTTATGATATTTTGCTACCTGTCCATTTCAGAGCACTCTAACTGGATTCATTTTACAGAATACGTGCTATTAAAAATTATCCCAAGTGTTATAAAAGACTGATATAGAATAGGCACATGAATTTGTAAGTTAGAGACAAGAAAAAAATCTAGATCTACAGTCAGAAATTTCAATGATTGACCCTATGTTTATTTAAATTGTATTATTTTCCATCCAGGTTACATTCTCACATTGTCATTCAATACTTGGAATTGGCTATTTCTAATTAAATGGAAGCAAAATTATTTTTTTAAATTTCTCCCCCCTCGTTGTCTGCTCTCTGTGTCCATTCGCTGCATGTTCTTCTGTGTCTGCTTGTCTTCTCTTTAGGCAGAACTGGTAACCAATCCTGGGACCTTCTGGAGTGGGAGAGAGGCGCTCAATTGCTTCCACCACCTCAGCTCCCTAGTCCACTGCGTCTCTTATTGTCTCTCCCCTGTGTCTCTTTTTTTGTTGCACCAGCTCACCGCGCGGGCCGGCTCACCTTCACCAGGAGGTCCCGGGAATTGAACCCTGGACCTCCCATATGATAAGCGGGAGCCCAATCGCTTGAGCCACATCCGCTTCCCCCAAATTTTAATATAAAGTATCATTCAACTATAATTGCTTCCATATTATTTATTTTCCTATCTTTTTTAAGATTTATTTTTTATTTATTACATATCACCCCCTTTCTGCTTGTTCTTGCTGTGTTCATCTTTGCATTTTTCTGTGTCTGCTTGTCTCCCCCCGCTGCAGTGACCCGCTGAGTCAGCTCACCGCGCGGCAGCCTGCCTGCTCGCAGTGGCTTGCCCTGCTTGCAGTGGCTTGCCCTGCCAGCGGCGGCTTGCCTTCTCAACCCGGGGCCTCCTATGTGGTAAACCAGCGCCCTACCAATTGGGCTACAGCCGGCCCCTATTTTTCTATCTTAATATTGAATAATTTTATTTTTATGTTTTATCATTGTAGTTGCCTCATACACTGATTAAAAGCCCTAGACTAGAACTACATTCTGTTAAATATTTGTCACAACATGTCTGCAGAAATGTCTGCTATATTTGTATAAAATTCCCAGGAAACTGGAAAGTTAATAATCAAGTTTTCTATAATTCTGTTAGTACCCTTCTTAAAAAAAATAAGGGAAATTTATGACTAAGGTACTGAACTAACTAGCAAAACTTCTGCCAATTTAAAATATCTGCTGGTTTGGTGCTGTCCATAGACTTTTTGTTTTAGTGCCAGAATCAAAGATTCTATTTAAAAAATAAAATAAATAGAATGTCTGGGCCACTGCTTGGCAAATTTTGATTCATGGATTTTGTACTGCTGCTATCATCAAAGAGAAGAATTTATGTATTCCCTCTTCTAAAAAATTTCCTACTTTTTATAAGAATTTCTTCACCTTCCTTTGAGTTCCTTTTAATTCCAGTGAGCTGTATTTTCTCTAACTTGGCTTTACCTAAGTATTGTTTTTAGTTTCTGTTCTATTACTTGATTGTTTAAATGCGTCTATTCTTAACCAGTGATTTTTTTCCAGTGTGGATACAATTTAATCTTAATAACAGTTTGCAATTTATTGAGCCAGGTATTGTGATATGAGATTAATATATATGCATTTTCTCAATTAATACTGTTCAATTAAGGAAGTTGGTATTATGCTTATACCATTTTTATGGTGGTGGAAACTGAGTTACAGATGGTAAAAGTAATTTGTCCAAGGTCATACAGCTGGCAAGTGAAAGCTGGGGTTTGAGACCATGGGGTCAGGCTTCAAAGCACCCTTAATAATGGCTTAGAGAAAATTCTATTAGTTGAGTTATAGAAGCCCATTATAAGTAGCTTGAGAAATATGGTACATATTGCCTCACATAGCTGAAAAATCAAGTTGTGAGTTCCCAAACATTGCTGGATCCAGATACGTAAGCCCCATCTCTTGCTACTCTTCTGGTTTCATTCTCTTCATTCCCAGACAGCCGCCCAGTGACCAGCACAAACAGGGCCTGCACTAGGCTCACCAGGTCCTTCCAGCCAGAGGGTGTGGAAAAGTGAAAGCCCCTCTTCTGCTGTTTGGGATAATGATCCTAGGGAGGGTGAGGATTAGCCATGCTCGGGCCATGTGCCTATAGCTGAATTGGCCTTGGGGCTTATAGTATTTTGACTGGTTAGACTTGAGCCACGTGCCCACCTTTGGGGCAGCTGTGGGCAATATTCAGCCCCACGTAAACCACAAAGGCCGAGCAGGTTTACTGCAGAACAGAGGAGAAATGGTTTCCCCAAATGACAGTTTAGTGGGCAGGCAAAAAGAAGAAGAGTCCCTCAGTCCACAAATGTCCTTTAAAGCACAATAACAGCATGCTTTGAGAATTACTAAACTTACACAAGGCACAAAAACACCACCTAAAACCTCACGGAAACACTTTGAGGTAGGTTTTATCTCCTTTTTTTTCAGATAACAGAAATAAAGACCCATGTAACTTGCCCAAGTTCACATTATGTCTAAGTCATTAGACTTTTCAAAGTGAAGGTATGTATCCAATTGCACTGCTACTGGAGAAATCATGTATAAAATTCACCTGTTTAGCTCTACATGTAACGGCATCATACCTAAGCTTCATTTTTTAAAGGATTAAATATATTTAAGTGGATGCAAATAGATATTAGTCTGATTTACTCCTTCAGCATTTGGTGATAATTTATCTTTTAAAAATATTCCAAGGTCCTTTGCATCCTAAGTCTTACCTGTTGTTTCCTGATGGTATAAAATCAAAGACTGGAAAATCTCTGCTGTATGAATGTCAGCTTTTTTCACGTTTTTAGTTGAATAAATATGATTTCTGAGAACCACGTTTCATAAGATAAATTCAGAAGTTGCAAGACCTTGAAGCAACAAGAAGCACTTTATTGTTAATATTTTAAATAAGAATGAAATGTCATTGGAAAAAGGAACTTTTAAAAAGTATTTGTAAAGGTCATTATTTCTCAACACGGGAGGACTAAGTGCAGTATGAACATTATCTACATAATCAATATACATGCCATGTCACATTTCTTTTTTTTGGTTGTTGTAATCTTTGTTTCATATCCAAGCCTCCATTTAGAGAGGATAGTGAGAAATTAAAACTAAGAAATTGCTGGGATATACCTCCCCATCCAGGGTTGTCTGAAATCTTAAGGTCATGTGCAGCATTGAGTATCTGGAATGCCCCTGAAGTTGTGTGTCCCAGTGGTTGTTGCTGCTGATACATACACTTCCCCCTGGGCGTGGTCCCTGCAGATCTAGTGGCTTTCTGCTACCCTTCTACGGGGTGCCCTGCATCTTTGCCGAGACTGAGGCCATTCTACCTGGGGTCTAGTCTCCCTGGAGGCTGACACCTAGGGGGACTCAAGTCACCAATGATTGTGGAATCCACAAATCTTGGTTCACAGGTTCTAGAAATGTCATTTTTCTCACTCTCTGGCCTCAAAAGTTTTACTCCCTTCTCTCTTCACCCAGTGGGACAGTCAAAATAATCTAATCCATGAGCTAATATTTATACAAATGGCAAGAATGGCTATTGTCCAACGATCCAACTACCAGCTCTGCAGAAAAGCCCTCGGCAAGGAAATACAAATGGCCTGGCTACCTGCTTGCAATAGAAGGAAGAGGGAGAAGCACAGAAGATAAACACACACTATTGTCTCAAAAATGTCCTGTCACACAGACACAGTCAGGATTTGCAGCTTGAATTATACAGTTTCATCAGTGTTACCTCTGAAATAATACATCAAGTGACAAGAAAATCTCATCACCTCTAGCCATCTTGAAGTGTGGCTAATCAAATATATCTCAGCTCCACTGAGTTGGAGATAATGTCCGAAATGTCTGCTAGCAGGATATCTAAGCAGTAGGTAGATGAAGGAATGAGGAGACACCATTAGCAGAATAAGTGGAATAAATACTTAGAACTGTTAGAGAACAGATTAAAGAGGCCAGGCATAAATGCCTATAGCTAGAAAATAAAAGCAAGGAAAATTTATCTTGCATCCTGAAACAGAGAGGTACACAGAATGTGGAAATGGAAGCGTTTTTAAGCTCATCTAACTCAGGAATCATCAGCCTATGTCCTCAGGGGCTTGAGGGGAAAAGATTTGATTGGAATTTCATTTAAAATATTTGATTTTAGATATTTTAAAGACTGTCATGAAAAATAACAGATAAACCCCAAAGTGTAGTATGTCAAATGTATGTGTAACCTAAACTTTAGTTTGAGATGCTAACTTTTACATATGCCGGGACTCCATAAGACCCATTCCAAAGGAATGGGTTAAAACTTAAACAAGTTCATGCCCCTCCTGTGCTCAAACCTCTGATGGTTTCCCATCCCACTTGCTGTGAAAGACTTACACGGGCCAACAGGGGCTCCAGTGCATTTTCCTTGCCTTTCTAACCTCATCTCTTACCACACTCCCCTTGCTCACACCTGGCCTCCTTGCTGCTCCTAGAACATATCACACATGCTCCTGTCTCAGAACTTTGTCTGGAATGTTCCTTCCACAGGCATCACTATGTTTTGCTTCCTCACCTCATTCAAGTATGGGATTGATGAGATCTTTCCTGACTGCCATATTTAAAAATTTCCTCTCCATACCTAACCGCCTTCCCTGTCTAAAGTTTTCATAGATTTTACTACTGTTCTACCTACCATACAATTTGATATTATAATGTGTTTTGCTTGTTACCTGTCACTCCCAACTAGTGTGCAAGCTCTCCAAGACAAGGGCAAGGAATTTGGCCTTCTTTATTTAATGATTATATCCAGAACCTAGAACAGTGCCTGGCACAATGGAGGTACATAGTAAATATTTGTTAAATAAATGAATAAGAGTGATAGCTGGTCAGTGGCCAAAGAACAAATGCCACCTTAGATAGACCAAAGCAGGAGATCAAAGTTTTCTCTAGTGTGTATGTGTGTGTGTGTAATGAAGGAAAGGTCATATTCAAATACAGGAAATATTTATTAAGACCCTTCCATGTTCCAGACCCTGTGCTGGAAGTGTTCATCTTATTTAACTTGTTAAATTCACATAGCAACCTGCAAAGCCAGTAAGGTGTTTCAAAAGAAGTTAATCAACCTGAAGTCAAGGAACATTTTAGAATTCTCTACCCACCTTCTAGTCACTGTAAGGGTTTTATAGGTTATCTTAAATATGGAATGCTTTGAATGCTCACACATCTTTTTCTCTCAATCTAGCTCAGCAGTTCTCATACTTAAGTGGCATAATAAATATCACCCATGTGTAAACTACTTTATGGACAAAATAAGGGACTTTCAAGGGGAATTTTTACTCAATTCAAATTTTCAGCTTATTTTAGAATCTAAGCTCTTGGAAAATATAACTCGGATTTATACTAACTTTGCCCTCATTGTAATTTCAACCTACCTTCTTTCTGCTTGGACTTCAGAATAAAGCTTCAACTGTCCTATTTGTGTGCATATTTGAACATTTTGTTAAGGAATGCTTGAACAAGAAGGTGGTTGTTCCTCACCACTCTCTTTAAAATTCATGCTTACTTATGTCCACTCACACAAAATTGCCACAGCAAACCCATCTGCCCCACGTCTACCCCTCACAGCACAGCACAGCAGTCAGCAGTGCAGTGACAAGAGAGTGTGGAAAGTGGTGAAATACTGCAGCTTTATCTTTGATTCCAAATTGCTGGTGTTTCTGTTCTGATTGCTGTATTTTGATTATGAGAGCTGTTTTTTGATGTAAGTAAAATCAAATTTTTCTACTTCTCTTTTGAGAATCTGGACTAGTTTAATTTCAGAGTGTCCTGAGATTGCAAGGTTAGCTTTAAAAAGTGCTGCTATTTATAACTATCTGCTTGAAACAGAATTCTATTTTCTAAATCATCCTACCAAAAATTGTAGGCTGAATCTTCTTTAAGACAGTGGCTGTCATCTATAATCTCCAATGTTAAAAATTTTGTTCTTTCCTCTTATCTATCATGTTCATCCAAACAGCCCCTGTTGTTCCAGATTGAATGTTTTAGTGAGAAATTATTAAAATTTTAAACTAACGTAAATAAATATATATTTATTTGTTTTAAGTAGAGGAGTTTGGAATATGATTTTTTTTTAAGTTTTAGCTCTGAAAAACTTTTGAAAATCATTGCTCTAGCCAGGGTGGTTGGAAAACTTTTTCTTAAAGGTCCAGATAGTAAATATTTTAGGCTTTGCAGGCCAAGAGGCAAAATCGAGGCTATTATATAATCATTTAAAAGGTAACCATTTGAAATTCTAAAAACCATTCTTAATTCTGTGGGCTGTACAAACACAGGTGGATTTGTTTGCCAACCCCTGTTCTACCGCCATTATCCTTCTTTTCACAGGTGAAGAAATGCCTAGCAGAGTTGAATTTCTTGTCAAAGGTCTACAGGTATTGTAGCAACACTGAGAGAGAAGCATGGACTGTGATGTAGGTCTCCTGATGTCTGATGTTGCTGGATCAGATTGCTAGATTGATAAAGAATAACCTTGGAAGGAAAGAGGAACTGACACAAACTACAAAAGACCCCAAACCATAGTTGAAGCCAAAACCACATCAGCGACCACATAAACACTCACTGTATAAAAGAACCCTTTTTAGCATTTTTTTCCTTTTCTAATACCCAGTTAATAACATACTAAACCTCACTGTTTTGGAATGCAAAGGAAAATATTATATGACCACTCACATGTACAAATGCACATGCATCAAATAAACTATAAATATGCACACATATATGTGTGTTTGTGTGGTACATATGTATATTAAATTCCAGAAGGCTATGAACTGTATATATAGAAAAAGCCAACCTCCCACCTTATCTTCATGGCCTATTTGTTTCCAAATTTTAGAAGTTTAATAAATGTAACTTAATGAATAAAAAAGTAAAAATAGAAAAATATAACTTCTTTTTCTTCTCACAGCCACAACTTTACTTACTGATGTGGAGGTTGGAATATTAGTGATGTGATTAGGGATTGCATAGTAGAAAATGAGTTTGCTTCTGATAGGAACAAACTTCCTTTTTTGGGTTATTTCAATTAGTTTTACTGAGCAAAGCATTCTAGGGAACTGAGCACAGACATCATTATTCCACAAGCAATTTTTAAAGTCTCTGGATCACCAAAAATGAAGAGTAAAGAGAAAGAATAACTCATCCTATTTTTACTACGCAGACTGTGCCACTATGTAACTAAATAGTAATCAAGAGTAAGTTTTTCTTTATTCTAAATAATAGAAGAAAGAATGGAAGAGTTAAGATACTAACAGCTGTAACTTCTATTGAATTAAAGGCATTTATTATCAATAGCTGCTGACATCAGACAGCAAGGCAAACATTGTGTGCCTCCTACTGAAAGAACATTACACCATCTATGATGTATTTTTGTTCAAAAAGAGAAACTAAACTTGTGTCTGAGCATTTCTCTAGATCCTACTACCAAATTTCCAATTCACAGGACATACAGAAGACAGAGAAGCATGTTAAATGACACCAGAGGGATGGAATCTGCAAAATTTTGGTTGTGGCAAACCTCATGGGACTATTGATCCAGTGGTGGTGTTTTTTTTTTTAACTAAATATAATTTAAGGAAAACGAGATTGAGATAGAGCATGTCAAGAGAAACTTGAGAGATATATAAAACAATACTATACTGATTTTTAGAAAAATATCGAATTATTTGAAAAATATGAAATTGATAAAGTTATTGTAAAATATGGAATCGATGAAAGTATAAGAAATTAAACAATGATTTGATATTTGATATTAAGGAATGACTATTAAATCTTTCATGTGAGGTAATGGCATTTTTTAAAAAGATATATTTTATTTATTTCTCCCCCTTCCCCCATTGTTTTGCGGTCACTGTCTGCTCTGTGTGCTTTTCTGTGTCTGCTTGTCTTCTCTCTGAGCAGCACCAGGAACTGATCCCGGGACCTTCCAGAGTGGGAGAGAGGCGCTCAATCTCTTATGCACCTCCGCTTCCTGGTCTGCTGTGTCTCTTATTGTCTCTCCCCTGTGTCTCTCTCTCTCTTTTTTTTTATATCCCCCCCTTTCTGCTTGTTCTTGCTGTGTTCATTTTTGCGTTCTTCTGTGTCTGCTTGTCTACCCCTGTTGTGGCGACCCGCCAAGTCAGCTCACCGCACGGCGGCCTTGCCTGCTCGTAGGCGGCTTGCCCTGTTCGCAGGCGCTTGCCTTCTCAAGGTGGTCTGCCTGCTCAAGGAGGCCCTGGGAACTGAACCCGGGGCCTCCCATGTGGTAAACTGGCGCCCTACCAATTGAGCTACAGCCAGCCCCTGTGTGTCTCTTTTTGTTGCATCATCTTGCTGCGCCATCTCTCTGTGTGGGCCAGCACTCCTGCGCAGGCCAGCTCACCACACGGCCTGGCTTGCCTTTCACCAGGAGGCCCCAGGAATCGAACCCTTGACCTCCTATATGATAGATGGGAGCCCAATTGCTTTAGCCACATCTGTTTCCCAGGTAATAGCATTTTGGTTATTTTTTAAAGTCCTTATCTTTTAGAGATGCATTATAGATAAATGATAAGGTGTCTGGGATTTGCTTTAAAATGGTCCAGTAGTAGCCAAGTGGATGGGGAACCCAAATCATGACACAGGGAAGTATTCATATGTTCAATTTGCAAATATCAACTGAATGAGGATTTTTCTGGTATTTTGGCCCCAAGATCCTAGAATTTTAACTATCTATCCATATCTTTTGAGGTTGGTAAATGTCAGTAGAAAGGTATTAGAGTTTTGCTTTTTTATGTTAGTTTGTTTAATTTAATGTGTATTCTTAGGACTTTGAATAATCCCATTTATCAAGAAAGATAATTGCTTAGGTGTCTTGTTATAAATGTGGATTTCTGGACCCCACTCTCAGAGATTCTGATTCAGAAGGAATCGATATTTACTCTTGATATTTATGCAGATTAAAGGATTAGAAATACTTATGTAGGAATTTTGAGAATCCCACTTTGAGGAAACACTGACCTAGAGTCAAAGTTTCAGTACTTTTACTGTGTTATGACAAGTTGGATTCTATATGCCTATAAGAATGTTTGAGCTGATTCGGACAACTATAATGCTGCTATTACTAAAACCAAATTTTAATTTTAATGTGATTCAGACATTAGTGTTGCTATTCCTGTCTGCTTTTCTGTGAAGGTAGACATGGGGATAAAGTCTGGAAAAAAAAATATGGTGTAGAATGGAGGGTGTGGTAAGCAGAACTCTAGCAAAGCTCTTAAGAATGCAGTGTTCCACTCCACACTTATATTTTTGGGTGTGCCTTAGCCATGCCTCCTTTTGAATCTCTTTGTGCTCACTTGGGAGATGAAACCAGAAAACATTGCTGAGAAATCACATGACTGTGAGGCTAACATTTACTCTTATTCCTTACTTGAGTCTATTCTTCTATTCTTCTTGCCCAATAAATATTCAGAGCTAAGGACACAAGGATCCAATGGGAGAAAAAAATCAATCCCCATGTTTTGTAACTTACATAATATTCTTGTAACAATATTTTTAAAATGACCACTTTTAACTTCATGTGGAATTTTATTTATAAGAGCCAATTTAACTTTTTCAATCAGTTCATACAATTTTATTTGGATTTAGCATTCCCTCTATTCCTAGAGCTCCAGTTGGCTTCAAAAGGCAAATAACTACTCCTTCAACATTATTGGTATGGCAATGTTATCTTCTTTTCCTTGCTAAATTTTATGACTCTCCAAATCTAGAATTAACTTATTGAGACATTTTTTTTGGCACAATAATACAAAATGGGTGGTGTTTTGGTCAGCCACAGGCGTGCCTTTTGAAATATACCAAAGATTGGTCGGTCTTTATAAAGGGTATTTATTTGGGGTAGAAGCTTACAGTTACCAGGCCAAAAAGCATAAATTTCTTCCCATACCAGAGTCCATGCCCTGGAGCAAGATGGCTGCCGACGTCTCCAGGGTTCAGGCTTCCAGGTTCCTCTGTTCCC
>PVKH010013307.1:0-16905 GCA_004027955.1 Chaetophractus vellerosus | reverse complement strand
GAGGAGGAGGGGGGAGGAGGAGGGACTGAGAGAGAGAGCGCACAGAGAGCTAGCGCAAGAGAGAGCCCTTAAAGAGGATTTGCAGCCTTTTGTAATGCCCATAGAACAATATCTTGGAAAATTTTAACACATGAATATATACAAACAGCTGCAAGTTAATTTTTGAAGCCTCTTATGCTTGACCTGTTTATCTATATGATTTAGACTATTCATTTGATATAAAAAGGTCTCCATTTTTCCTGATTTAAAAGTTTGACGTGCAACTGTGCTACATATTTAATGGTATGCATTTGTATCTTATGTGAAAATGCTTTGGAAGTGATGAATCCTAAGGGAAGACACCTCCATGGGTATAGGAATTATATAGATTTTTTTTAAAAGTGAAGGTATTTGGCAGCTATCCTTTCTGAAAATGACCAGTGATTGAAAAGTTGACTCATTTTGTGGAGATTATAAGAGAAACTTACTGAGAAAATAACCATAATGACCACTGAACAAAACGAATGTACCTTGACACCAACAAATCTTGAATGACTTTGTTGGGACCTTGCAAAGATAAAAGATTGTGGCTAGTTTTGGTTAAGCAACTTTAAGTCCTCAGGCTCAAAATTTGTGAATAGGTTTGTTTTTAATATAAATTTTACTGAAATAAGATATGCAGACTAAAATGCACTTATGTTACCTGTATATTGAATTCCTGGAATTTTCACAGAATGTGTACATTTATGTATACAGCACAGGGATTTGATTAAGTAAAATTTGTACCACTTAATTCATTTAACCAGAACACTGAGTTCTGCATATCTTCATGTAGGACAGTTTTCATGTGCGCAGGATTTTTGTTTTTCTAAGAAAGTAAAGCTGAAATAAATATATACAGGTCTCCAGATTACATAACTACTCTTCCATGGATTATTAATCGAGGACACTAACACAAATTACTGTGAAGCATTGAAAGTTTTTTTTAAAAAGCTGTGAACATGGGAATTCGGAATCACGGCATTTGCACTGCCCAGGTTATAATGATCTTATTAACTGCTAAAGAGTCCTAGTGAGGCACAGATATAGAAAAGAAACTCATTGGATAGAATCTCCTGGAGTTGACATTGACTCATTGACTAGGCAGTCACTAAACTTTTTTGACTCAATTTCTTCATTACTGTACGAAGTTTACAATCTAAAAGGTGTAAAAATGTAATGGAATATTTATATCTTTTTTTGTTGTTGTTGCTAAGGACAGTAGAAAAGGTAAATTTAGGTTAACTCTTTTCAGAGAGAGATGCTTCTGTAAACTACAATCACAATCAGCAGTCAAGAAATAGATGGAAATCCCTAATATCAAATTTGTTAATTATCCTAATTTTTATCCTTTATTTTCTTACCTTTTCAGTCAGGGAAGTCTATTCTTTTCTATATGAAGCAGAAGTGGCAGCATCAAATACATTGATAGTTAAGACCAAAACAACTTTTTCCCCATTTTCCTTGGGAAATCTAAGGAATTCTGCTCTTTAATGCCATTATTAAAATGATATGCATCGTCAATCCATGTTCATTAAGTAGCTTTCTTTCTCCTAGGTAATCCATACAAATCTGACAGTGTTAAAATGTTATATTAAGAAAATGGAGTTGTACAGCTCAAGAGTATAGTATTAATAAGTAGAAAGTTATTAGTCCACTTATTTAATTTTATTCTTCAGAAGGACGGAGTTATTTGGAAATGCTAAGATCCACATTGGTTTAAGCATCCAGCAAGATCTACTGAATGGTTAAGGTTATGCAAATGAAGTGAAGTAATTATATTCTGAACTGGGTAAAATGCCTGTGTGCATCACATTGAACTCCCACATCCTTCTTGTTCGCAGTCACAGTGGAATAATGAAAGTACCAATTTGTTCCCATTTGTTTCCATGGGTACTTGAGGAAATAAAGACAGAGTTCCCCTTTCTTTTTGTCTCCTTCCCTTCCTCTTTCCTTCCCTCCTCATTCCCTCTTTCCCTTCCTCTTTTCCTTTTTTCTTAGTTGGAAATAAACTTAATTTTTTTCCCTTGAAGAAGTTGTTCAAACACCAAGGCTACATTGTAAGAAACTACAAAACATAAAACCAGAAAAAAAAGTCAAACTAACATCTGATGTTTTCAGCAGTGGAAACCAGGGCCTCAAGAATTCATTCATTCATTCAATAAATATTTATTGAGTGCCTTCTAACTGTCAGAGAATACAGGAATGCTTTTCCCATGGGAATTCACTTTTCTAATCTTTCCTTTCTCTGTTCTTTAGAAGACTTTTCACAGCCCCATAGGTGTTGAGGCCTTCAGTGGATACCTGCAGCTGTGGTCTTGTCTAAGAACTTTATTATGAGGATGTGAGGATATACTAGTAGTTCTTATAACTGAGCAATTTAGTACAGTAACTAAAAAATCTGGATTTTTGTGGTAATAAATTTAAAATAGGCATATGTGTACACCTCATGTAATTAATTGAAAAATCAACAGCAGATTTTTAGGAAAATGTTAAGTATTTTTGCATTCCAAAAATTGTTAATAAATGTCAATGCTTTATGTATTACTAAAACTTTTGAAAATAAAACTGTCTATGAGGGTGATAAACATTAGTATTTGATCCTGTGGGGTTTTTCAATTAAAAATATTAAATGTTAAATTTTACTCTTCAAAATCTTTTTTTCTATTTCTTTTGATGAACGACTGGCAAATGGTAATAGTCTAATTTAAAGTAATTTAACTATTTTGTATCTTAATTCTGTAAAACAAAATAAATTATAAAAATATTAAATTTAAAGAAACAGCAAATAAAAATCTACTTTTTCTCTAAGCCAGCAGATGGAGATGTTGGAAAATATATTGTTCTTTCATAAAACTGTTGCGCACATTGAATACCCTTTGAAACATTGTAAACAAATTTATTTAGAGAAACTGCAAAAATATAAAATGACATCTAATTTTTAAAAATTCATTTAAAATGATAAGAGTTAGAAAAAATAACTCCAATGCCTTTTAAACACAAAGTGGCTTCAATTTTTAATAGCTTATTTTAAATACTCCTGTAAACTTGATTCATAAAGACATTCAGGCATAGCATATATTTTGAATATTCTTGGAAGAAAGAGGATTTTAAATATTATATGGTTTCAGCTTTTAAACATTTACTTTTCTGATATTTTTGAGGTGTATTTCCTGTCACTGAATTTTACTCATGAGTTATTGAGATTATGTATCTGTGTTCATCAGATTGATATTTACTAAACCTTTATCGCACTGTGCTTTGGTGCAAACTAATGTTTTATTTATATATAATTACAGTTATAGATAACTGGGCAGTCATGTTTGGTCATTTTTCTTGAGGTGGTCACTGGAAACTAGAGTTATCGTCTTTAACATATGCAAAAAGTTAATTAAACCAGAATCAACTTGAATGCTGTTAGATAATGACAAGAATTCATGATGTGAAGGAAACCATGAACACATGTACTGGAACACAACAACATACAATCTGGGGTTGCAAATGTTAAGTTGAATTGTACATTTCTAAGAAAGAAATAGTTATTTTCTTTGTGAGATTTAATTTGTCATTGGATATTTTATAGTTAAACTTTCATATTTCACTTAACACAAGAGAATATTAAGAAAATGATAGATTGTACTAAACAGAAAAATCAAAGAATGACATTGGTTGAAATATTTTATTTTAAACTGACAATACTGTGCTTAAATGCAAATTACTATATGAAAACATGGAAGCTTAAAGTTAGTAAGAACTTATACCTATACTATTCATATTTGAGGTCTTGAGCAAGATTCATCTTGCTGACTCAAGAGATGTGGGGCATTTCCCTTTTACATCAAACCTTTAAAGTGCTGGGGTGATTGCACTATGACACGACAAGAGGATGCTGATTCATGCCCAGATCTTAGAACCTCCCCTAATCTCTTCCAATAACACTTTGAAAACCTCCAAACTTTCTAGAACTCTGAAAAATTTAGAATAGGTTGAAAAAAAAAGAGCAATTGTTTCCTAATTATTCCCCTATGTATAATTGAGTTTTTGGAGAGAATTAGTGTTTTTTTCCCCCCTCCTCTTTTGCTTACTCCTTCTTCTTCCCCTTCTCTTTGTTCTTCTTTATTTTACTTTTTTTTTACAGTCAACAGAAGAACACTATCTGCAGAGCAAATATTGTTACAGTAAACAGAATCTAAATTGAAATAGAAAATAATTTTTTAAGTTTGCAGAGGGCACATTACACTAAGAACTAAAATCTTGTATTAGATTTAAACATTTGATTCAGATGCTAAATTATATTTCTTTTCTTTTTTAACTGGATTCTACTGATGATTCCCCAGATTCCATTAAAAATATGAAGTCTTCTATTATGGCAATTCTCAGTCAAAATTTCAGAGGTATTCTCTAAAGATCCAAGTAACTAATTGCCAACCCTGTTATATGGCTGTGCCTCTTCAGTACAATAGGCAGATTAGTTGTTGAATTCAAAGTTAAAATTTCAAAACCATCTCTGGTTTAGCAATTTTTAAACATCAAAATGTTTTCTGAAGCAGGTTCTACTAAATTGAAAAAGAAATGAATGTGGGTCTTACAGTGGTATTGATTAGGAGACTAACACCTCTGGCATATTTTTTCAGTATTATTTAATTTAGATGTATTTTTTTGTTTATGATGATTTTAATTTATAGAATGAACATATTTTAAAATTAACAAGAATGTAGAATTTGGCCTTCCTGAAGGTAGGATCATGCCTTTGCTGTCTTCCTAATGCTGAGGGACCTAATGATTGTTTATACATTAAACACATTTGATTTTGTAGCAGATGTCCTTACCATGGAATTATATTCTTTAAAAGTAAGAATTCCTGCTTTTGCTCTGCATTTAGATTTCAAAAGAAACAATTTACTTGGTATCTGCTTAAATTCTGTTTAGACATTTTCATTTTCATTTTTATCTACAAGCTAGATGAAAGCTATTATCTTTATCCTGAAAGCCACATTGATATATGCCAAAGTGATTTGCCGAAGAATTATACGATGGACATTTTAGAGAGGATTTATAAATGCCAACATTTAGATTGATGTAAAAACCATGTTGCAAATAGTTAGAATAGAAAATGCCATTACAAGGGCCCTGACACTTTGGATCTGGTGAAGTTTCCATTTTAGTTGCAGATTTTCCACAGAATGTAACTGTATATATTCCTTGAACTGCCACAAAAGCCTTTGTTTGTTTGTTTGATTGTTTTCATCCTAAGATATTACATATCACAACTTTCTGTGTTAAATCTTTTAGGGCAAATTAAAAAATGTATTAAATTATAAAATGCTTTTTTGTTTTTTCTTTTAGAAGATGTCTGAGAATGCGAAGTTTATGGACATAGTTTATTATAATGGGACATTTGCTCTAGTATTTGTACTAAGGTGTGTGTGTTTTGTATGTATGTTTCTTTGTGTATGTGCCTGCAGCCTATCTTTAGTAATAATTTCCAATAATTTCTCTTTGCTAGTTTTCATTCTGTTGATAATTTGCTTGGGTGAAAAACATATTTTTAGACAAGTTATATATATACACCCTTCAGAGTTTGAGTATTTGGACTGTTCTTCAGAACTTTATATTAGAGTTTTATATAGTTTATTTATGGCTATGTTGCATTAATTCCTATATTTTTCTTCTAATTATATCAGTATTTAAAATATGAGCAAAGGTTGGATTGAATTTAGAAATGCATAAATTTTAATTTTTCCAAAATTTTTTGAATACAGCAACGTATTTCTATGAAGCTTGTTTCCCTTTCATGTAAAATTAAGTTTAAACTACAAATACTATGGTAGTCAGTTATTCTATGGTCTGTGGTACTTTCACTCTGAATGAATTTCAGTGAACTTCTGAAGGTACCTTTTCAATTCAGGTATACTAGTCTAGCTACTTTTGGATTTCCCAGTAATGCTGATGGAAATGAGAGAAATATGTTTATATCATATAAAGCAAGTATACTCTGTGCTCATTTTTAAAGTATAGTGGTATATTATTTGTTTTTCCATGCCTGTAACAGAATATGACATGCCCATCATTTCTAGCTTTAGCATAAATCTAACTGAAACTCAAGTTACATAATTTGAGAAAGTGTTTTCTCAGACCACAAACATTTTGCGACTGATATAAATTCTTTGCATTAATACACTGTTTTGTTTTAAAATTTGCATTTATTGTACAACTTCTCTAGTACTGATATTGGCCATTGCAGTAAGAATATGTCAACATTTTCATTATACATATGTGTATTTATGCATATATATATATTTCTTGAGCATGAGAAAAGAGGATAGAATGGTCGTATTGAAATAAATATTTTCTGGATAGGGAAAAATATGTCTTTTCCTTTTTTGAAAATTGAAATTGGCAGATTTCTGAAAGTGTGGCGAGGAACTGTGGAGAATAAAGGAAGAATTCCAAGAAGGAGCAAAACTTGGTGTACTAGGCAGAGATGTAAGAATTTGGAACTGGGGTTTTCTTTATTCTCTAATTTTTTAAATTCTTGTTTAAACTTCTCTTTAATTTGGTGTTTGCTTAGCTTACGTGTCTATGGCTAATTTTATACACTATCATATCATTGACTGCTATAAAACAGTGAATTCTAATCATAATATTGGTTTTGACAAGTAGAAACTATTTATTATTTCTAGAGAGAACCAAGAAACAAAGGAAGAAATATGCATCACTGTTAGGCAAAAAAAAAAAAAAAAAAAAAAAAAAAAAAAAAAAACAGTTTAAGGCAATTTATCATTCTGGATAGAAAAAGCCCTTTATAATTATGAATAAATAAAAGTATTGACTGGAAGCTTTAAAAAACATTGGAGATAAAAATATATAATTTGAAGACATTACTGGACTGTGAGCTTTATGGGGAAGCAGATTGTGTCACAGTCAACTTTGTCTATTGCTTGAGGTGCCTGAAATTTTGTAAGCCCTCAACAAATGCTTGGTAAATGCTGATACAGCTTGCCTCAGTAGAACACCCAAAAATCTCTTAGTCCATGTTTTCCTGTGGTAATGCTTCTCTGCTTCTTTACCACCCAAATGATTTTTTAAACTCCTACATATAATTTTAAACATTTGAAAGAATTTTTAACAAAATGAGTAATTTTCAAACAATATATAATAATTTTTGTCTTTAAGGTTAATTATTCAGAAAAATAATTTAAAGAACAATTTGAGACTGAAACACATAGCAACATAATGGGTAGTTTCAATCTGAAAAATAAAGATTTTAAGGTTTGAGTGAACAGTTTGCGCAATATATTTGAAAATACTGTCATATGCATTTCAGTGATGCTAAGCCCTCAAGGGATTCATGTAAGCCATTTATTATTAATCACATATATTTTACAAGACCATCTGTTTTCACTAATCCTGCTACCACAGAAATAGCTTCTGCAATTCTAGAGTGGGTGGAGGGTTTCCCTCAAAAATACCATCTCTCCATATTGCAAGCCCTTGGCAAAGATAGTTTTGAAAGTGGAGATCTCTAGATCTATAGAGGTGTGGGGAAGGGTGTATACCTTGCTAGTTTTTCTTGGGAGAAACAATTTATGTCATGGTTTATCTTTTTTTAATTTGCTGTATTCATATCTTATCTTGAGTTTGTGAGGAACTGAAGAATTTTGGTAGCTCTTTTTCATTTAAGTAAGAAATGGAGACATTGAGCTTTGAATTTTCAAGCACTTTCATAATTTATAGTTTAACCTGCTTAACCAGTTTTGGTTTTACTAGTTTACGGTGTTACTACTAATTAACATATAGAGAGGAACAAAGACAACAATTCAGAGGTGATATCAAGGAGCTTTACAGCTTTTGTCCTTTTGAGGAAAAGATCATAAAATCCTCATTTTTATATCTTAGTTGTACAAGTCAAGGTTTGTCATGTTAATGAAGAATGCACAAGAACTTTGTCTATAATGATCAAAGACTGATTTTTTGCAGTTTGCAACCCTGAAGTCTAAAGAGACAGAGTAACACTTGTTCAAAGTCTGCATCTACAACCGAATTCTAGATTTATACTAGATGTGTGACATTGGGCAAGTTGCTTAATCTCTTTAAATCTCAGTTTCCACCTTTGTAAAAGGGAAATCGTACATTATAAGATTATTTTGAAGATACGTAATAGTCATAAAACACTCTGTAGGGTGTTTGGTGCATGTATGTGCACACAAATTTGCTAACTTTTATTATTACTCATGGTGTTGGGATCTTTGGAAAGTTTTGATAAACATTTGCTATGAAAGACAGAGGAAAAGAAGAATGCATGTCTGTTTTCTTGTTAGAATCATTTTATACTCTTTGCATATCTGCATAGGACATATGCTATTTGGTGACAAAGTGCACTAAAGTATGAGAATGATTTTTAAAAAGCTGAGGTGTTGAAACTCGAGTAGCACTACATTTTCCCTTTTATTGCATATCACTTACAGTTCAGGATGTTGAACAAGTAGGAACTACTTTATCCCTGGTAGATCGTTCAAGCATATAATTAAGATATCTCAACACTTTGTCTAACTGTTCATATTATAGATTCCTAATGTTTCATTTGATTTAATAAATTAAATTATATTTATTTAAATGAAAGGCAGAAAAGTGAACAGAAGCTTTGGAAGCAGCAAATCTGGATCTGAATACAATTAATAGCTTTATGATGCAAAACATGTTTCTTACTCCTTGTAGATTAAGGATCAGTTTTCACATCATACTTGATAGTATTATTGGAGACATTAAATGGGAAAATATATGCCTACCTTAAAATGTCATAAATATTCCAAATATTCCCTTCTCTGTATCTCAGTCTTTTACTCTGAACTAAACGGCATAGTCAGAGTGATGGAGGACAATAAAATGGAATTTCCTGCCTTCAGAGAGGTTATATATTTTATCACTTTATAATTATGTAGAACATTTAGCTTTTCATAATACTTTGGTCTTCACCATAGCTCGTAAACATTACAGGATAAGTAGAACTATTTTTATAACATTTTCTGGATGAGAAAAAAGGAAATTGAATTGATTTGTTCTAAGCTACTGTAAATCTATGGAGGAGCTCTCATGCTAGAAAACAAGCCCACTGTTTCCTATGGCAGAGTGTTTTCCCAATCTCATGTGGCAATGCAATATATTCGAATGGGCAGAAATGGGTTAAAATTCTGGCGTCAAGATTTATTAGTTGTGTGACCTTGCGTAAACCAGTTTACCTTTAAAATCCTGCTTCCTCAATCTATAAAATTGGGGTCATTATAGTACCTGCCTTATAATGTAATTATCAAGATTAGATGATCATAGTTGCCCAGTATAATATAGTGGTAAGTTCTGCAAATTTCAGTGATTCCAATTCCCCTGCATAGATATTTGTCACATATACTTAGCTCTATACTTTTAGGTTCATGGTAAAGAAGGTATTTAACAATTCTGCCTATGCAATTATCAAAACAAGCTTGAATAATACAATCTCGAACCTTTTGAGCTAACACTAGATACTAGCATTTCATTTTATTTTCATTTTTGAAAAAACTCTTGAACACATGTATTACAAGAATTTTGGTGTGTCCTTGATCTACAATCCCCTGTCATAATTTAACAGATAAACTGTAAGAACAGAAAATTATGCATAAGTTAAAAAGTGTAGATTCTGGTTATCATTTAGTGTGGATATCTAACACTGTTCAGTTATCACCATTAATCAACCATTAATACATTTGAGCAAATACAAATGATGGCAGATATTTCCTATGAATAGGATGGCATTAAACATGGATGAGGTTCAGTGTCACTTCTTCACTATGGATCAATTGTCTGCATCTTGTGGTTGGCTAGCCCATTGTTAAGATCTCATCTTCTTCACAAGTTCCTTCCTCAGAATGAATAAAGGAGGTTATTTTTGCCTTTTGTATTCTGTTGAAAAGATCTGTATTAGTCAGCCAAAGGGGTGCTGATGCAAAGTGACAGAAAAATCTGTTGGCTTTTATAAAGTGTATTTTTTTAGGGTAGAAGCTTACAGTTACAAGGTCATAAGTAAGTTACTTCCTCACCAAAGTCTATTGCCACATGTTGGAGCAAGATGGCTGCTGGTATCTACGAGGGTTCAGCCTTCCTCTTCCTCTTAAGGTTCAATGGTCCCAGCTTCTGATTTCAGCTGTAGGCTGGCATAATGCTCGTCTCTTCCCAGGCTCAGCTGCTCTGCCTTCCCCAGAAGCCCAGCTATAAACTATCAGGCAAATGGCTCTGCTCTCACCCTGGGGCTTCAGTGTCAAAACTAAGCTCTCTCCTCTGCCATGTCATTTCCTGTGTGAATGTCTGTCCACCAAGGGGAACGGGTACTCAATGTCCTACTGACTTGGCCTAATCAAAGCCAGAATCTTAATTTAATCAAGTAAAAGTGAAAACTCTGAGTTTAATACAATCAAAGGATATCATGTCCAGAGGAACAGAACAGTTTATAAACACAGTATTTCTTTTTTGGAATTCATCAGTAATATCAAACTGCCAAAGGTCTAAAAGGTTTGGAAAAACTTCAAATAATTATTTGTCTAGAGATTACATTTCCTTTCGGTAACAGAGATGCTTTTACTGGATGTAGCCCCTGAAAAGAAACAGAAATAAGGAAGTCCCACAAAGAGGTTAAAATTTTTGATAATCTATAATATATTCATGACCTAATTCTGTGTTTTCTCTTGTTATTCTGATGCTACCTCATGTTGCTTTGAACAGCAGCCATGTGATCTCTTTAAAATTGTAAACTCTTGGGTCAACATTACTCTTTTAACGCAAATCTCTACATTTACAAGATAAAGTTAAAGATCCATTGATACCTTTGGATTTGGGCTTGAAGTAGAAAATATTGGATGAAAGCCAAGTATTTATATTTTAAAAGTGCTTATATCTGTATTGATCATATGCACCAAAAAATATCACCGGATTTTCTTCTTTCTTTTCTTCCTTCCTCAAATTTTTGGTGGATCCTTGTTAATGCCAATCACTTTGGTAATGTTTGCAGTGTCAAAGAAGATAAGACTTCTGTACTAAAATTTTTCAAAGAGTGCAAAATATTTTCTTTCTGACAGAAATAATAGCTAATATAGGTCATCTAGCTGATTTTTCTTATTACATTAGAATATGTAATATAGTTATTATTTCTAGACCATTTATAAATATTATCCTATACCTTGGAACTATATTCAAATTAATCAAATATCGAAAGAGCAGAAATTACGTGAAGAAAGTATAAGAGGTTATTGATGGTAGATGAAAAAAATCAGTGACATACATACTGATTTAGAATATATTGTTGAAAAATTGGGTGGCCAAGTGAAAAACTAATAATACTATCATGTATGTTGCACAGGTATCAAAAATAATATCAATTTTTGAGTCATATATTGGAGATGACTTTTTAAAAATTTTGCCTTTGTTTTTTTTTTTTTTCTTCTTTTCTTTCTTTGTCAAAAGCTCTTCAATGTCAGGGTGAACCGGCATAGATTACAGACATCACTGGCTGGTCTTTATATAAATGAATTTGATGTGGACTATATTATTTCATTATAATAATATTTAGGCTTGTTATTGAAGAAGCAAGTTGCAAGATTTACAAAAGTAAGTTTTATAAAGATATTTAAAGATATTTATTTGTATATCTATTTTGAATTATTTGAGTCACTAACTTCCTGATATTGTCCCTTGTACTATTAAGACAGATTTTAAATTTTCTAACATTTAATTACTATAGCAGTATGAAAATTTCAGCAGGAAACCATGATTATCTGAAAAAATTGATGCATCTTTAACATATAGGAAAAATCATACGAATAATTGTAATATTTAATAACAAGAGAATTTTGGTCTTGTGAATGATTTAAAAATCAAAATATGCTGAGATTTTGAATTTAGATGTATTAAGGGCTTTATATTTTCAGGTTTTAAAGGTACTGTGAAAAAAACTCATGCACATATTAAATTTCAAAAGGGATGTAATAAAAATAAAAGAGAGTTTTCCTTCCACCTTAATTCCACTTCTAGATAATCACCATCACTGGTTTTAAGAAATAGTAGATTAATATACACACATGATATACAGTTTGGTAACTTGATTTCTCTCCACTTATCATAAATTGGAAAGCTTCTTATATCTTCCCAAAGATATTTTCCTCCCCCCACCTTTTTTTCATAGTTATTGCATAGTCTGCTGTTCTTTAGCCTTCCTTTTTTATAGATTGCTGTCATTCTTTCCCTTCTATTTTAATGTGCAAGTGTGTGCATAGGATAGTTTCCTAGGAATGGAATAACTGAGTCAAAGTTGACTGCATTTAAAATTTTGCTAGATATTCTAAAAAAGGCCTATCAGTTCACAATCCCACGTTGTGTGTGAATGTGCCAGTTTCTGCCTACTGTCACTAGCCACATACATTATTAAACTTTTTAAATTTTGCCAGTGGTATCTCATTGCTCAAATTTACAATGATAAATTTTGACTTACGTTACAAGTTTCTTAACACATCATTTGCATACATTTGCAAGCATGTGCATGTGCTGGTTGGTTCATAGCTTGGGAGAGATTTCTATTGGGTTGTGGGTCTATTACTTACTGATACATACATTAAAGTTATATGCACTTTGTTATGTGTTACATTGATTTTACCCACTTTTTTGCTTTTTTACTGGTTTATGAATTTTTTCACACATTCTTAAATTTCATTTACTCAAATTTAGAAATTATTTGCTTTATGGTTTTAGGATTTTTGTGCCTTACTCAGGCCTTTCCCACTCAGCTTTATGTAAAGAATTAAAAACTGCTAAGGCTTTAATTTAATATTAATGATGTTTTGGTTTCATGATTCAAAATGATCTTTGATTCATCTGGATTTATTTGGTAAAAATTCTAAAGTAGGGATCCAGCTTTATTTTTCCCATATAGGGTTAGCCAATTGTCACAACAGCTATAGAACCATCCATTTCTTTTACATTGATTTGAAATGCAACCAGGTTTCCTTTTTAAGTAAAGAGTTCCCCAGGGACTTAAAACAGAGAATTTACCCAGAAAATGAAATAAACATGATTAAAACTCTAGTACAGACAAAACAATGTAAAGTTATGCAAGATACTTGTTTCCTGAGCAGGGCTATTATTATAAATTGTGCTTTTGTGTTCCTGGGGTCTCAGATCAATAAAAGAGGTTGTCAGATTTTGAACATTAACTGAGCCCAGAGGGATAAATAAATGACTTTGTTACATTTTTTGGCTTGCCTCATAGCAGTCCCATTGCGTAAATGGACTGCCATTTTTGCATATTTCTTACCCTGTATCAAGGTTTCAGTAGTGGGTTATGGTTATGACTTGTTTTTGAATATCACTCTGAAGTTAATTCAGTGTAACAATTCATGTGTTCACAAATAGAATATTAAAACTATTATCAATAAAGAAAGATAAGGGAACCCAGATACTCATGGATTTATTAACACAGATGTAGTTTCATTCCCAGTTTGTCTTAAAAATCAGTTATGTACTCTGTCTAAAGCCAAATATCAAGCTATTTATGGTATAAATATGATTTAAACTGGAATACTAAACAAAATGCTAAAGTGTTACTTGCATCAACAAATACTTTCAGCCTGCCTTATGGTGCATGATAACGACTGTGTATTTTTCACCCAACATCAAATAAATGCATAAATATTTAACATTTCATTTTGTGGAATGATGAAACTTACGTGGGCTTATCCAGGAGAGCAAAAGACACGTAAAGGTCCTGACATGTTTTACAATACATTGCCTTTCCATGACCATTAAAACAGACAGATTCCTTACTCGCAAGATAACCATTTTTTAAGATATGTTTTATAAAATTTCTCCAAGATGCCAGCCTTCTGTTGGTATTTTAATGTGTCTTTTGGTGGATAGAAACATTTCACATGGGTGAAAATAGAAATAAATTTACCTTCATGTACATAATTTACTTAACCATTTCCTACTTTTGCAGATTTTTTTAACACATTTTTAATCCATTATAAAATTTTTCTGCAAATTAAAATCCTTCTGCATATGTATTTTCCCTCAATTCTGGTGACTGAAGTGTAATTACTGGATCACAGGCCATGAAGCATTTAGTTAAGTATTTCTAAAATACGTCAGGAAAATTCAGACCAATTATACGTCTGTCAACAACTTATGAAAATTCTGGTCTCACAGACCCTAACATTATTGTAGTCATTAAATATTTTCAAATTTGATATTTGAAAAATTATTTTGTGTTATGTAATATAATTTTTCATATTTAATACACATGTTCCTTTCACACATTGTTAAAGTCTTTTGCCCAATTCTCATTGCCATCTTGGTATTTTTCCTATTTAATTGCACAAGTTATTTATACAAGATCATCATGGCAGGGGTAGCTAGGGCTGGAGACTTTCCATTCAGCAACCAAATGCTTCAGCCCAGAAGGAGACCGTGCCATTTCAGCTTTTTTATAGCCACGCTCACTTTCAAGGGAATGGAAACTGCAATCTTCCTTGAGTCCAGAGAACTGTGCATTGTGAATGCATTTAGTATTAGTAATAATGAGTAATGCTGATAATATCTTGAATATTAGTTTTATCTACAAACCATATTACCCCTTTGTCAAAATGCATTCAATTATTTTCCTACTTTAAAAAATTTTCCTGTTAATTATGTATAGGATTCTTTTTAAAAATATTGCTTCAAAGTAGTGCAATTTTTGTTTGTTTTTGGATTATATCCCTCAAATATATCTGTGCACATTTAAAACTTACAATAATATAGAAAGACTTGGAATGAAACCCAACTTCCCACTGCCTTATCCTCGCATCTCTGCAAGCCCTCTGCCAAGAGATGACCACTTGTAATTGTTTCTATTGTTCTTCAAGTGATTAACTATATTAATGACGTAATTATATTGTTAATTTGGTGTTGATCTATTGATTTTCATTGTAATTTCTAATATACTTGAAATGATATTTCTTGTTTTATCAGCAATTTTATTAAAAATAAGAAAACTTTTCCTGTATATATCATTAAAAAATGAAATCATTAAATAGTCATTTTTCCTCTGTTGGGAAGAGACATAAATGCATTCTTCACAATATACCTAATAGTTTGCATCTTTTTATTCTTTCTATTCTGCAGAATAAATACCATTTTTCATCAAGTTTAATTCTGAACCAATTAATTTGTATTTAGATTACACTTTTCCATGCAGCTTTAAAAATTATCTTGGAATTTCTAGTAATTTTATTGTTTTCCTAGTACTGTGTTACTTTATCATATACTTAAGTTATATCAATCTCTTGCTCATGTAATATATTTGTCCAATTTTCTCCTGGAGAGCAACGCATTAAAGCTTTCTGTTTTCCTGCTCCAATTTGAAATCAGTATTCTTTAGGTTTACTGCACTGCTGTCAACCTGGAATTACTCTTCTCTCTTCTGAATGGTTCCTGAACCCCTTGATTTTCATTTTCTTGTTTTCCAAACATTTTCTAGGTTACATCTTTATCTCTCTTCCTAAGAAAGGGAGTTTTGGCAGTAATTTCCTGAGCTCTTGTATATTTGAAAATGTTTTAATTCTCACATTTGATTGATGGCTTGGTTGGAGATTGAATTCTACAATGAAAATCACATTTCTTCAGAACTTGGAAGGAATTACACTTATATTCTACCATGAGATGTGGCTATTGAGAGGTCTAATTATTCTTCTGCACATTTTTTATTTCCTTTCTGGACACTTGCAGGGTCTTCTTTTATATTTAGTTTCCTAAAATTTCAAAGTGAAGTACCTAGATGGGATTTTTTTTTTTAACATTCATCCTACTCAGTGGTCATTTTGAAAACTGATTCTCCCTGATGTTCTGGGAAATTATTATCCATTATTTCATATTCTTTTTTTAAAATTTATTTTAGATAGATATTTAGTTGATTTTTGCCTCTCTGGTTTAGAATGTATTTAATGTAGCATAACAATTATTATAAACAAATCAATTTTATTGATGCATATTAATAATGCATACAATTCATCCAAAGGGTACAATCAATGGTATTTGGTATCATCACATAGTTGTGTGTTCATCACTTCAATCATTATTAGAGCGTTTTCATTATTTCAATAATAATAATAAACAAAAAACAGACAAACAAAAAAAAATTCCTCACCTTTCAATCTCTGTATGCTTCCTCCACTGTACATAGCTGCTCTTTCTGGCTATTCTAAACAAAGTGTATAATCAATGGCTTTTAGTATAATCACAGTGTTGTACATTCATCATCTCAAAACTTTTAGAACAATTTCATTACTCCAAAAAGAAAGACTCTAACCCCTTAGCATTCCTTCCTCAGATCTATATAACCACTAATCTCATTTCATCTTTATAAATTGATTTATATTTACATTTCATATAAATGGAATCATACAATATGCAGTACTCTGCGTCTGGTCTCCTTCACTTAGTATAATGTTTGTTTGGGTTTTTATTTTTTTGGTCTGATGTTAACATTGTGTAGTATTAACTTACTTGTTCAGCTTCAAAGAAAAATGGCCTTATGTGTGCAATTTTACCCATATTCATATTTCCCATAATATATTTAGTTCATAATAGGGAAATCATACAGTATTTGTTATTTTGTGCCTGGCTTGCTTCCTTCAACATAGTCACCTCCAGGTTCATCCCTGTTGTCATATGCTTCATGACTTCATCTCTTCTTACCGCTGCATAATATTCCATCATGTGTATACTCCACAATTTGTTAATCCATTCATCAGTTGATGGACACCTGGGTTGTTTCCAACTTCTGGCTATCGTGAATAACACTGCTGTGAACTTTGGTGTGCAATATCTATT
>PVKH010013306.1:0-16906 GCA_004027955.1 Chaetophractus vellerosus | reverse complement strand
TTTACCAGCCACGTGACGGTCATTGGTAAGGATATAACATATTTTAGCCAATCATTTACCCAATGTTAGGCATTCCTTATTTTCCTTCCAAAAACAGCAACACAAATTTGATTGGATGGCAGAATTTGTGAATTTTACATTGTTGAGTGCTAGATATGTTTATATTCCTACAAATATTCTTGAACTTTGTTCCAAGAAGAAATTAAATTATTTGGAAATATTATGACACTTTCTGGTCTTTCTTTCAAACTTTGTTAGGTGGTATCAGAGCAGTGTTTAGTTCAGGGCTAATTTTTTGTCATTACTGTTGAAAAACTTTTCTCAGTACTCTACCTGATGCTCAGTGAATTATGAGGCTTTTCAACTGTCTGGTGAGAATAGACACTAGCCCCTGCCCTGTGTGAAATCCAAGGGTTTTTCTCTCTCATCCTTCTGGGTGGAGAGTACCCAGCCTTGGGTAGCCTCTTCACATGCATCCAATGCTCATAAGTCAACTGATTACTCAAGTTGGCCTGCTGAATACTTTATAGAGACTCTCCACATCTCCATATTTCTCTCCCTGTGCAGCTCTCTTTTATCTAATATTCTATCCTGCAAGTCTAGCTGCCTTGGATTCTCAAGATTCCCACACAGATCTCCTCAACATAGGGAAACTTCTGGGCTCTGCCTGGACTCCCCATATTAAATGCCCTATTGATTTTTAATATTTCAAAATATACTTTTTAAATACTCCTGTTCTTGTACACAACCTGGTATAGGAGGTAGGGCTAATATTCCTGCATAACTAAAAATGCTAGATAAAATAGAAAAAAAATCTCCTTATATAGATCACTAAATACAGGAAAGTCAGAGATATTCATGACTCAGTGAAAGAAGGAATCCAGAGAATAAGCAGAAGATTAGAGCCAGCTGGCAACCAGAGCATTTGTCAAGCCTGACTGCCATAAATACTGACTTTTGTTGTCTACCAGGACTCAGAGGACAGGAGACAATGTTCAAGACCCACCAAGCTGAAAACCCTAATAGACTAAACCCCCCAAAATAGGGGTCTCCCAAATCTGGAACTCCTCAGTATAAGAAAGAATGAAAATTAAACTCATGCTATTCCAAGCAACTTCACAAAAGCTGTCTGCAACTTTGAAACTAAGTAGAGAGATGGAGAAAGCAAATATCCTCTGAGACCTCATAATCAAAAACTTTCCCCAATGTAGACTTGCATTTTGAGTTAATATTGCCTTGATAGTCCAATACATTCAAGCAGAGAATTTACTTTAAAGTAAGCCTGACTTCTTAGTGCCCCTAGATACCCAACAAAAGCAATGAAAGACCCTTTCAAAGTCATTCAAAGAATAATTCTAATCTTCCACAAACTATTTCACAGTATGTATGAGGTTAACATAACCTTGATACCAAAACTCAATAAGAACAGTAAAAGAAAAAAAAGGGGGAGTTTCAGGCCAATTGAATTAATGAACATAGAAATAAAAAAATTTTTAAAATCAGTAAAATGAATCCAGCTATGTAAGAACAATAGATGATGCAAAACTGGTTGCATTACAAGAACGCAAAAGTGGATTTTAAAAAAGTATTCACATTAAAAGGTGAAACAAGGATAATTATATCATCTCAGTAAATGCTGAATTCCTTAATCTGATTTTAAAAATCTGTATTTTAAAGAAGACACCAACTAACAAAATTGATAAATCATTAAAAGCATTCTTTTTAAAATCAGGAACAGAGCAAGGGAGCCCTCAGTCATCACTTCTATGCAACACTGGAAGTCCCTACCAGCACATTAAGGCAAGAAAAATTAAATAACATAAAAACACATGGGATCATAAAGGAAAAAACAAAACTATATACTTTATTTGTAGATGAACTTATTGCCTATATGAAGTATATACAGATTATCTTTTAAATAAATAAGAAATTTGCAAGGATTTTAGATAAAAAGTGAAAATATAAAAAATCAAATGCATTGCTCCACAACAGCAGCAAATGTTTTAAAACATAAATTTTATAAAAGAATATATTGTGTCATCAAAAAATACAAAGATATCTCCTGAGAGCCTCCTTGTTGCTCAAATGTGGCCTCTCTCTAAGACAAACCCAGCATATAAATATATTACCTTCCCCCCAGTACAGGACATGACTCCTGGGAATGAGCCTCCCTGGCACCGAGGAATTACTACCAAGCACCAACTAGCAATGCAACTGGAAAAAATCTTGACCAAAAGGGGAAAAGGGTAAAGACAAATGAGTTTATATGGCCAAGAGACTTCAAAGTGAGTCAGGAGGTCATTCCAGAGGTTATGCTTATGCACATATCAGCAGGATCTCATTGACTGCCAAAGTAAATATTGCCTCAAATAGCAGGCTTCCTGAGAGCTCTGGAGACATCCAGACACTATAGGCAGGGCAGACAGCTCAGGAGTTTGGCACCCTGCTAGTGGACCCTGCTTTGGAATTTATGCTCCCCAGTGTGACAGAGTTGGACTCAGTTGTGAATTCTCTACACATGCCTCTTCTGTCTCTTCTATTCGAACCTATAGTTGGTGCTGGAGTTGATAGGTGTATGTCCAAGAGACTTAAATCTTTGAGCTTTTCATATGCCAGTTGGACCCTCAATCTCAATAGCATTGGAACACCTACTTTCCAGTTCATTGGACTCACTTAGGGCAACTAACAAGGAGATGATGATGGACAATGACCATCCCAAGGAACAGAGAGAGTCTGCAACTGCAAGCAAGACAGTCCCATCAATCTGCTCCATGAGATCTAAGACCCCTCTTAATTAGAGGTAGATTGGGAATCACCACCCCAGAATCCTCAGGATTGGGGAATGAATGATGGACTAGGGTAGACTTACTGCTATTCTACTATAGACTTATTGTGATTCTAGCAATGGAAGAACTGTCATCAATGATGTAGAGACAGTGGCCACTGGAGATTCTGAGGGGAAGGAGAGGGAAAAATAGGTGTAATATTGGGGGCATTTTTGGGACTTGGGAATTGTCCTGAATGATGCTCCAAACTGTGTTCATCAATTGTAATAATGTACCACACTAACAAAGGATGTTGTTAATGTGGGAAATAGTGCAAGGGGTAGGGAGTGGGGCATATGGGAATCCCCCATATTTTTCATGTAACATTTACACAATCTAAGTATCTTTAAAAAATAAAAAAGAGGGGCTGGCCGTATAGCCAAATGGATAAGGGCGCCAGTATACCACATGGGAGGCCCTGGGTTCGGTTCCCGGGGACCTCTCCTAGTGGGCAGACTGCCTTGAGAAGGGCAAGCCACCATGGGTGGGCAGAGCCGCCGTGGGAAAGGGAAAAACCTGCCACGGACAGGGCAAAGCCGCCATGGGCAGGGCAGGTCACCCGTGAACGGAGCGCAGCCAGCCACCCACGACCTGAAGCAGAGCCGGCCATGAATGGAAGCAGAAGCCGCCCACAAGCGAGGCAAAGCCGCCTGAGCGGTGACCAGTCTTGGTGCGTTGCTGCAACGGGGGGGACACAAAGCAGACAGAGAGGAACACAAGAATGGACACACAGCAAGAGCAAGCAGAGAGGGGGGGGAATGTAATAAATAAAAAAATTTTTAAATTTAAAAAAAGAATACTATAAAAATACAAAGATAAATTAATAAATCTATCAATATATGCAAAAAATCATTTATAGATGAAAATATTAAAACTTTATTGAACAGTATTAAAGAAAGCCTAAACAAATGTTGATATATACCATGTTCATGGATTATAAGACTTAATAGCATAAAAATGATAAGTCTCTCTACATTAACCTACAGATTCAATACAATTCCAATCAAAATCTACACAATGGGACTTGACAAGCTGATTTAAAAGGTAATATGGAATACAAAACTCCAAGTATAACAAATATACTCCTGAAGAACAACATGGGGGTACCTGTGATACTAAATATAAAGAGTTATGTGAAACTGAACAGGATCTTAAAACTAATTTCATTTGCTTTACAAAACACAAACTTGTTTTTTTATTCTACATTTTCTTCTCTTTGCTCATCTGTGTCACTGTATATCCAGTCACTCAAGTATGGAACCACAGGACTGCATCTTTTACTCTTCCATTTCTTTTACTCTCCGGGTTTACTCCCCAACACCATCCAGATGGCGAATGGTCTCCTAAATATAATCCTCTTTTTTCTACAACTACTGATATAGTCCAAATACAAACACTCATAGTCTCTACTTTTATTATAACCCTTAACCTGTCTCCCTGCTCCCGCCTGCTCCCTATTTCTTCCACCAATTACTGCATACCTCATCATATATGTTTATAAAATATGGTTAAAATCAAGCCAGCATTTGCTTTAAATTTTCAGTAAGTCCCCTTCCCATTGCCAACAGGATCAAGTTCATCCCATTCCCCACTTAGTAGAGCAATAAAGATCCTTTACACTGTCACCTTCCAGAATCATTTCTAGCCAAAGCACTTAAGTTCAGAAGCATTAAGTATGTAGAACAAGATAATATAATTAAACACAGAAGAGACAAGATTTGCAACTAGGCCTCCTGACCTAATATCTAATGCTCTTTAAATTAAACTATACTACCCAAACTATGCTATTAATTTATTCTGAAGATCATTCTTAGCTATTATAAGAGCCCAAGAGTTAAAACTTCATTCTACAATAATTTGGATGAGAATTATAGACTCTTCATTAAAGATATAAAGAAATATACATAAAATAAGTTAACATAAGAAAAATAATAGTTTCTTATTAGACAATTCAGATAAAGTGAAAGTTTATGAAGTTGAATTTTATGGAGATAATTAACACTATACACTTGTGACAATTAGAAGAATGTTTTCAAGGATATATAAAAGTGATTAATTGGTAAAAGAATGTACCTTTTAAATGTGTTGTATATTTAGTAAAATGTTTTACAAGGGAAAAGCAAATTCCTGCAATTTCTTTGTATAGAGGTCTTGTTTTCTTCATTGTGAATATTGACCTCAAACTTGAAAGAACTGGCTTCTCTTCATCCTCTGACCATGTTCTGCTCAGCCAGCATACAAATCATCTCTCCTGTGGAACAAATCCGACCGAGCAGCTTTCAATTCTGGTGGTAAGGTAACACAAACTTTGTTATGCCACATTGATTATGCCACATGCCTTAAGGCTCTTTTGGCAGATTTTTTTACTGATGAACTGAGATGGGGAAAGAGGGATAAGAAATTATGCATAAATTGTTTTCAAAGTTAATGTTGGTGAAGTAAAGCTATGGAGCTGCAGCCTGGTGGCTGCAAGTGTTGGTTAAATCCTTGAGAAACCTGAGGGCTAGGCAAGAACAACACAAGAGAGGTGTAAACATCTTTCCTTTTCCTCGACATGAGTCACCAGGGTTATGGTTTGAACAGCCTAGAGATTCTCAAACCTCTCATTTACAAGGAGGGGAAACTGAGGCCATGTAAACAGAAGGGAGGACCCCAGTGTTACGCACACAAATGCAGTGCCAAAGCCAGTACTGGATTTACATTTCTTGACTACCAGTCCAGTTTGTTTTCCAATTACCACATCACTACCCAGGTAGCATTATCTAAAGAAAGTAAAACTTTGAGTTACTTTCAAAACCATAGTAGAATTGTCCAAGTCAAACAAAGAAGAGACATTCATTTCATTGATTGTATCACTTGTTTTTGCTTCTCCTGATCTATAAACTCAGAACAGTGAACCATGCAACTTTGCATGTTAAGGGTAAGGTTTTACGTGGAGAACAGAAATTTACTCAACATAGACAAAATGAAAAATGAGAAGCTGAAATTTTTAAATCAAGTGATTTGAGAAAACCATAAATTGAAATCTTGTTTGCTAATTCAGACTACTTCATAATAATAGCATAAATAATTATTACTTTCCATTCCAGTCCATTGCTAAGTCACAAAGTATGCAAAGTACTTACTTAAAACTTGTTATGGTCCCCAAAAGTCTTTGCTCATCACGTGTCATGAGCAAAGGAACTTCCAGGAACAATCTGAACCAACACACATTCTGAGGCTCACAATGGATAACAGTATCCAATTTCAAATGCTACACTGGAGTCACTTTACACAAGTAGTTTATAGACAACTATTTATACATAAAGTAGCATCTACCTGAACATGGTGAAGACTATGCCAGGTCAGACATTGTATCTTATTTCATACTTCTGTAATTCCAAGGATAAATCCATGTTTGCTTCATGGTAGGTGTTCAATAAATGTTTAATGAATTAATGAATATTTGCAGCATAGAGCCATGTGCTCCTACTTAGCTCTGTGAAAATATGAGTTTGTGAGTATGTAAGCTCTTCAAGTTAATCCAGATGGCAAATAACGTCCTAACTGTAAATTACAGAAAGACTATAGCCAAGATTCTATTCACACATTAGTTAATGTGAATTGAAAATTGTCATTATATTATGTAGTATATTAGTTATATGTGCAAATACCCAGGAGAGCAACAGATACATGCTATTTATATTGATTATCTCTGATATCTTTCTAAACAGTTATAGTTGGAGGTTTTATCTTCTCAATTGCAAGGTTTAGGAAACTTTAGATATTAATACATTTTTTACATGTGGTAAGAAAAAATTACCTTCATCCCATAAATTTTTTATAAAGATCATTTTCCTACAAACAATTTAGTTGCAATAAAACAATCCAATACCTCCTATATATAAATACTCTTAAGAATAAAAATGATAAAGAGTTTACTATGTTTCAGAAAAGTGATACACACTTAACATTCATTTAATTCCTGCAATCACACCATGGGAGTCTTAATATTACCTTCATTTTATAGATCAGGAAACTGAATTGTAAGAGTGCTAAAGAACTTGCTAAAGTCCAGACATGTTATTATGTAGTGGGTCCAGTACTAGAACTCACATTCATCTCTCTCCGACACCCAAGTCTTTAATGGATGCACTGTTCTGCCACCCTAAAACTTTAAGAAATAATTTTAAAGTCAACACTAATCTGCAAAAAAGTATCTATACTGGGGGAAAAAAAATCAAACACCATGGAGGCATATGGAGTCCAGAGTACCAGATTCAAATTCTGAATCTATCTTTGGGTGACATAAGGTAAGTTACTTTAAAACATGTATCTATAAATGGCATTCAATATAAAATAAAGAGGTACTATAGAATATTTATTTATGAAGCATACAGTTTTGTGTATTATGTCTAATTCCCCCACTACATTCCATTATATTCATTCCAGGTCCATTCTTATGATAAATATTTCAATCCTAGGCCATACTGAATGTAAATCCTACGATCAATTTCTTTCCCTGTTTTCAGTCATTATTTCCCCCAGCCAGCTGCTCACCAATCTCTTTCTACGCTAAAACACAAGGCCCCAGGATTGTGTCAGCAAGTCCTTACTCATTCCTAAGGGAAAATCCATTTACACCTATCCTGCTGACTGCCTGCTGGCCACACTCCACCCACATCCAGATAAACACTACTTCTTCCCCTGGGACTAAAAAAACACATATCAAAGAAAAACTTCACCTTGACCTTAGGTTTATCTAAGAAGGAGGCAAAAAGAGGAAATCTCTTAACCAGATTTTGTTCTTAGCCACTTTTATAGGACAAGTAACCAGCCAGAGCACTTGTTCCAGAAAACATAATAAATTGTTTAAAAGTACTGTGTTTTCTTCAAACAAATTGTAATATACTAAATATTACCTATAATAAGCATTTCAATGTGCCAGACCTCCTACTCTTAGGAAACAGACTGGAGTTCCCAGAATTTTATTTGGCTCTATTAGCCCTAAAAGTTTTCAAGTATTTGATGTTAGGACTTCCAGACAAGCTGGGATTGAAAAGGATGAAGTAATTTAAGTAAATTCATGCGGCATATTTGTTTTCTTAAAGGCATTCACACATCATTATATAATAATGTATATTGTGAACCACTTTCTGGAATCGCCTGCATTTGGAGGGGGAATTCTCCACACTCTTTATGGGCTCATAACCACAAATTCAATGGACACGCAGAAAGCAAATCTAGAGAGTCAAACAACCCATACCAAGCCAAATGTCAGAGCTGCTGCCAGGAATGGGACACAAACTGAATTCTACTCAGAGCTGATCCAACAAATGAGCCCTACGTATTTTCATTTGTTTCCCACACAATTGGGGTATTTCATTTGTAACTCTCCCCTTAGAGGATACTTTTCTGAAACAGAGTAGGACCTGAAATCGACAAGTGGTAACCTTAATCCGATAACACAATTCCCGACTTATAAAGTACTTGAATGTTGATGGCAAGATACATTCTCACCAATGAAAATCACAAGGCACAGATTCCCAGGGCACAAACACCGTCACCTCAGTTACCAGGCATACTAAACTTGTGCCGGCTGGACAGCCAGCGTAGAGAACTCAAAAGAGGAAGGCACCTGGAATGCAGAAACCTGAGTTCAAGGTCTCATCATTTACCGTCTGTGGTAACAGCAGTTTCCTCCTGTATCCAAAAGTGGTAATAAAAGTGGTACCTAATCGGGTTATGGCGAAGATGGCAGACTTTGTTTAATCTTTTAACATAAAAATATGAACGTGTTATTACGGCATGAGACATGAAGACATTCCCTGGATATGCGAGGCGTGTGGGGTCCAAGAACTTATTCTCCTGAAAATTCTGCATTTGGCTATTTTCTAGGTTTCCATGATAATCCCTGAGGCACTGGAAAAGTTTTAACTTCTACCCAAGGAGGCATACATAATTGTCTTAAAGCACAATATTCTGAGCACAAAACACCATAAACCCTTCAACTGCCGGGACTCTGCGTTCAGAGAAGACCAGGGCAGAGGGATGGAGACCGTCCTTCCCAGCATGGATACGCCGAGCAGATGCTGCTCTGAGCCTTTTCCTCGCCAACGCTCCAAGTCCACTCATGGGCAAAGAGGAGACCTCAGAAGGCACTGCTGTCAGCCCCCAAGCCGGGAGCCAGCAGGCCTGTCGGTGGTGCCCTCTGCACAGGCCGGCAGGTTTCCAGGGCTGAGAAAGGGAAGGGACAGGGACTAGCCAGCCTCTTCCCTCTCCCCCTCTGCCCACCTCATCCCCCTAAGTACACGTGCCCCACAGAAACTTCAGCAACACAGACAACATCAAATGCTGACAGTAAGTCACGTGGTCTTTCCTCCATCTCAGCAAAGTCACTGCTGATACGTAAACAGCGCAGTGTGTTAAAAACTGGCAGTCTTTTTGAAAAATTGGATTGAATGCCTCAAGAAACATACTAATCTATAAAAGGAGATTTTGTTGAGGAAAATAATATATCTGGAGGCACTTCTCACTTACTTAATATATGGTTTTGAGTTTTTAGAACTATTATCATCCGAGGAAGAATCATTATTTTTTAAAAACATATAATCAATAGCAAATGTTAATTTTTAAGTTAAACTATAAATGCAAATTGCAGGAGCAGAGTTGAGGAGGGCAAATACTTCCTTGGTTCACTTTCTGGACTTCAGTTAACACCTAATTTACAATGCTCCTTAATACAAATATACAGTTGAGCTATTTAGAAGAGCTTGACAGGATCAGTACACATTTTGTAAGAAGCTGCTAAAGCAAGCATTCCATTAAGCTGCCCACGATGTCTCAAAATCTAATAGTCAAGGTACCACTTTTCAGAGCTGACAACAGCAAGGACTACATAAATAAACAAGGGTCCCTTCTCCTGCTTTCTGGGAAAGAACAGATTCTATGCCATTCCATGGCTTTAAGGCTACAAAAGATTAAAATAAGAAAATAAAAACACTTTCTCTCCAAGTGTTATTATTCAAAAGATAACTAAAGGAAATAAACCACTTAGGCCATATTGCTAAATCATTCTGCCGCATCCAGGGTTGGTGAGAGGATGCTCCACTCGTTAATTCAGGGAGGAAAAATCCATGATTTCAGGTCTTGGATATGGAAGAAAACAAACAAACAAATAAACAAACCCCTAAGGGGCTGCACCTCTCTCCTGCTCAAGGAAGCCCTACCTCTCCAGGAATTCTGACGGGCACCTGAACTGACCTAGCCCAGGCCCAGGTCTGAGGCCACAGCCCAGAGGGGGCATTCCTCCAGTCCAGGAGTGCAGCAAAGCTGCCCCCCAGCTCCCCAGACACCAGATGGGCCCAGCAGGATGTAGAATGCTGCATTTTAAACACATTATTTGCCTGTCTTTTCTAAGCACAGGTAGGAAAGCTGAGGGAGGGTCCGAGTTTGAAATATATAAGCACCTGGACTTAAGGTACTATTAAAAACAATAGACAGTACTCTAAAATGAAAAAAATAATAATGGCAAACCACCAGCCCTTGCTACCATCAACCTGAAGGGTAACCTCCTTAGAGCAAACTTTTATTTCAGGGTCTCACTGATGGAGGGGCCTAAGGAATTATTAATGTGACTAAGAGTCCTAAGAAGGCTTACAAAGAATATTGGGGTAACTAGAGCAAGTGAGTCTAATTTTCACATCAGGGAAAGTTGCCAAGATGTACCAAAGGAGGTTTCATGCATATACACTGGAGGAAGATAATATGGTTTCTGTAAATTATACATTCCACATATTAGACTTTTGTAGAAAAATAAGCCATCATGAGGGCAGGAGTGAAAGTGGTAGAATTGACACTAGCTTTTCCAAAAGGCCTCTACTAGACTCCTACACACCTTTCATTGTTTCACCACGGACTAAGAAGGCCTAAACACAGCCTGGGTTGGCCTCTGTGAGCAGCTACCTGAACAAAGCACAAGGGTCTCATGCACTAATAGACAGAGCAGTCAAGAGAAAGACTCAGGTAGATTCTGAATTTGCAAAGGACATCATCCTCTTCAAAGACAAAAAGTAGAAAGCATCAGGAGACAAACGTAAACAACTAGCCACCAACAAAAGCAGCTTTAGAATTGACTCAGTCTGATGAATAGACTTAAGAAAACATATCCTATCATGCTTAATAACAATAACGGCCATCTGTGGGCCAAAAATGGATGTGGGCCCTCATGGCAAGATCTGAGTAATTATTACTGGTAAATGATGAGCAGAAGTATCCAGAATGTAAAGCCTTATCCAGCTCGTTTGCAAATACTATGTTTTGTCCTCTTCTGGATTGGCACCAGAGGCAGGAGAAAAAAGTATTCAAGGAAGACTTAAGGAATAAAAACTAAAACAGAAGAGACAGGTTTGTAGAAGCATCTCTACAGAATGCGTGTTTTTTGTTTTTAGATTTTTCAACTATACCCAATATAGCACAGTTCTTTATTACATAAAAAGGAAAAAAATTTACTAAATATCTGTGGTATCATTTAAGAATGTGTTTTTTAAATGAGGGCTCGGCAGTCTAGAAAAGTGCCAACCAAAAGTTATATGGTTGGATATTTAAAATTATGATAGGATAAAGCAGACATGGAGTTGAACATCAAATTCGAGAATGTCATACCGAGGAGGTTGCGAGAATAGCTAAGAAATTACAACATTGAGGACAAAAAGAATGATATGATTTTACTTACAGATTATAACCTTATGAAAGTTAGCCCAAGATTCAGTATCCCAGGACACCAGGAAGACAAGCAGAAAGAAGAATCCTCAGAATGCCCAAATCCTATTTCTATTTAAACAAGTGCATATGCTGTTTTAAAGGCAAATTTAACCTTGCAAGTCACTGACCTTCCATCATAGTTGGATTTTTTTCCCCAGGTAGAGAGTCCTTTTTTGGGATGCTCGCATGTGTCTACAGAGGAGAAGGGAAGCCTTCTGGGCAAACATTTTACCTCCTCAGGCTTATAAGCCTCTACCCACCATTCAAAACAGGAATTTCATTCCTCTCCCTTATCAGTTATTTTATTTGCAATTGCCTAAGCATCCCTGTTTCTCCTTTTTAAAAAAAGGAAGGAAAGAAAAACTTATTCATACAGTTAGCTCATTTATCAGGTCTCTGCTCTTCCAGGCAATCACTACACAAACCTGCTAGAAAATTAACATGCACACTGAATTTGCCCAGGCTTTTCACAGCTATTAACACTCAGATTAACACTCATTGATAAGGTACCACAATCACCCAGGGCACTGCGGTCTGTTCTGGACTGAGTCCCTGCAGCATCAGCTTCCCAAGGCCCCGGGGGACTCTTCTGAAGGGCAGCAAGTAAAAGGAAACTGGCTGCATGTTCAGATGACCGTTTTCTGTGCTGGAGAAAGACCACCAGACGGTCCTTTGAATTACCTGCATCTTTGTCTATATTTATTTATAGAGATAAATTACCTATATTCTTTCCTGATGGATTTGCCCATATAAATATATCTGAAGCTATACTGCACTAACTTACCTATTTTCACTTATACCCAAAATATCTTTCTGAATCAAAAGGGCAGGGGTTAGATTAAATTAACACAAGGCTTCTTCTCTGCCATTAGGTTTGAAGTCGTATCTGATATGTTTACAAATTTGATTCTATTTCACAAACATATTAAATATGGTACAATTGTTAAGTTATCATCGAGAACGTTTGTCCTTGGGATAACATGCATTTGATCTTGTTTAGAAGAGAAGTTTGTACCTGGAGGCTGAATATAAATATTATGAGTTTATAAATACTGGGACGATATTGAGCACATGCTAGATAGCCAACGGTGGCGATCCGTCTCTGTGGCTTTGTTTCACTTGGTTTTGGAAAAGATGAAACAGTGTTCTCAGTCATTTCCCCCATATCTGATATGAAGGTAAGTGTATCACCGTCAGCCTGGACTCCATCTCTATTTGCATTTCAGGGGAAGCCTGTACAAGGCCAGCTAAGAATGCAGGAGAGCAGTTACATTCAGCCTGACTCTGCAGCCAGGAGACTTGAAGTTAAATTCTGGACAACAACAAAGGCATTTAACCTGGCTGAGGTGTTTTCCTACCCTGTAATGGATGACCAACAGCTGCCACCCTGTCAGCTGTGAGCACTCAAACCTGCTCTGAAGCCAAGAAGGTGCGTTGTTAGTCTGATACCAAGCCCCGAGGTAATGGGGGATATTAGGACCCTATCAGAGGTTTTCAGGAAGGATTCCTGATTCCATGGGCCATGCTCCGGACTCTGCTCTTTGGAAAGGGCAGCTCGAAGGTGCCAAGTGTGCAGAGCGCACCTGCCCTCCTGCTTCTGCACAGCACCTGCCACAGACCTGGTCTTCCCCTGTATTTCAGGGACCTCTTCTGACTTTTGCTTGGGATTTCAATGGACTGTTTAAATTTTTCCTGTTATTACTACTTTTATTTGTTTTATGCAATGCCAAAAGGAAGGGCAAACTTTAGCCAGGATGGCAAGTTAAAGCTTTTCATTTAACCAGATTGGGGGGGGGGGCAGTAGATTGTTTTGAAACTGATCTCGTATATTGTGTGCACACCTCAGTCCTGCACTTGGGCATTCTTACTTCTCTCTCACCACACGCGCACGTGTTCCTCCTCTACTATCAAATAGGGAAGACAAGGTGAGAGTAATATCTCTTCAAAGTTGCTGTTGTTTTAACTTCAACAGCTATGTTAAAAAAACAAGCCAGTTTCAAAAGAAATAAATTAAAAATGCTATTTAAGGATTTATTTTTCTTACCCTAGATGTTTATTTGCTGAAGAACATAAATATTGTTGCTTGAGGTATATTTCAATACACATGGTGCAAAGAGTTAAATTTTAAAGTTTAAAATATTCTTATATAGAAAAAATCTATGTTCACAGAACATTCTTCTTGGAAGAAACAAAATTTCTAACACAAAGTAAGCCTGAAGAACAGATTTCTAAAAATGTATTAACTATTCTTTCAATACTTCTTATAATGATCTCATATTAAAAGTTAAGGATTTTTAAAAGGCAGAAAAGTTTAATTTGTACAGAAGAATATATTTATTTTTCCTGAAATTGAACTAATACATGCATAGTCCCTGCTTTTTTTCCCCATGATGATAGCTAGTTGAATCTTTCATACAAAAGAGCATCAAAATACATGTTTTCCTAGTTAACCTTTAGATATGTTAATATTCACTTCTATCTTACCACAAACAAGAAGGTGCATTACCCAAAACTCCTAGCTATTAGTCAACCACCATACCAGAACAGTATGTCTGTTCTCCAAACCACCTGGGAAGAACCAAAACACATCTGATGGGGAAAAAAAAGATTGAGTATTAAAGGTGATAGGAGGGCACTAATACGCAAAACCGGATCACATTAGAATTCTGACTTCCAGACTGACAAGTTTCTGCTCAGATACTCTGAGTTTTGAATATCTGCAATATGAGTACACCAAGAATCATCTGATAACGCGAACACAACACATACCCTCTTTGTCAGGTCAATGAGTCACCAACGGTAAAAATTAACAAGGGAATTTCCAGCATTTCCCTTCATTTGTGTACGTCTCTCCTTCCTTGAGACCCAAGAGGGGCTGAATAAGGTTTATCCAGCTATGGAAGGAAAGAAACGCCGGCCCCAGGGCGGCCAGCCCAGCGCAGGGTCTGGGGATGTGCGAGTCCTTTTACGCGCTGCGCGCTCCCTCCACGCTTCCCTGAAGGCCACACCTCTCCAGGTGGGACGCCCTGCAAGAAGTGCCTCCAGTTTACCAGCTATAACAGGCCTCCCAACAAACCCTTCCCAGGTCAGCCTCGCAAGCCAGCACTGCAAAAGGCCGGCGCCCCCGGGGACCCTGCTCGGGCTCGGGGTGCCGCGTTCACGGGATCGCCGGCCCCCGCACGTGCGGCGAAGGGAAATGCCGCCCGGCGCAGGGCGCGTGCAGCCGGGAGAAGGACCCTGCGCAGAAAGTGCGGACACGACTGCAGCTCGCGGGGGTGTTCCCAGAAGGAAGGCACAAGTGTGAATGGGGAAGCAACTTGGAAGGTTTTCTTTTTTGTTTTTAGGTGTATTTTAAATGGGCAATTACATGAGAATCCATATAGTGGGAGAGCTTCCAAGGTTGTCAAAATCCCCTTGTAGTCCGGAGTCCTAAAGTTCCTGAGCAAGAGGGGGCGCAGGGGTACCCCAGGTAGCAGCGCCCTCCCCAGCCACCTTTCGGCGAGCCCTGCCCACTCGGTCTCAGCTGAGAGCTGGGGACCGGCACCCTGGGACAAAGGAGGGGCGTCTCCTGCGGCTGCAAGAAGTCCTCTGAGTTTGGGAGTCGAAACCGCAAGGCAGCCAGCGGTTCAGTGACTTGTTTGCGCTGTTAAGGGAGGAAAGGGATCAGAACTCTAGGCCGCTTTGCCAAACTGCGATGACGGGAGCTTGCCATCCACTGCACGCGCGCAGAGCTTGGGGCGGCTCGGGCCGCGGCGGCTGCCTTTGGGGCGAGGAGCTGGGTGGGAGGGTGGGAGGGGGAGAAGGAAGCAGGTGAGCTCCCGCCGCCCATCGGAAGTGGTGCGCGGCGGCCCCCCGCGCGCCGCGGCCGCGACCTGGACAGGCACTTACCGGCTTTACACGGGTCCTTGTAATCGATCGTCTCCGCCGTGTCCTCTTGGTTGCCATCGACCGTGTAATCGTAATCGAGGCCGGCGCAGAGCCGCAGCTCCCGGGAGAAGACAGTCCCCGCGGCCACGAGCCACAAGAGCATCCCCGGGGAAAGCGCTTCCAGCCCCATCCTCCTCCCCCGCAGGAAAAGGAGGGGACGAGCCGGGGGTGCGGCGCCCGCGGTGCGGGTGGCAGTGCCCGGGCGGGGGCCGAGCTCCGCGCCCCGCGGGGAGGCTCCTCGGCGGCGCCGCGGGGAGGTGCTCAGGTGTCCGGAGGCGCGCGGAGCCTTCGGACTGCAGCGAGCGGGAGCCGCGCGTCAGCCCAGGTGCACCCGGCGGTGGGCGGGGGGCCCGCGGGCGGGCGCGGGGCAGGTGGGGCGCGCGGCTCGGCGGCGGGAGGGCGGCTCCGGGGGCGCAGCGCCCGCCGCCCGCTCTCCTTCTAGCGGCCGCCGCTGCTGGGGCCGCGCCCCGCGTCCTGGCGGGGGTCGGGGGCCGCGGCGGGCGCTGGGGGCGGCCGGGTGGGCTCGGCACATCAGCACGTCGGCGCGGGGAGGGCAGCCCGCGGCGGCGGGTGCGGGGCAGGCATTCCTGCGCCGGGGCCCCGGAGCAGCCTGCAGGAGCGAGCAGAGCCCCGGCTGCGAGGAGGAGCGAGGCTCCGGGCTGCTCGCTGCGCTCGGCCGCCCCCCCAGCCCGCTGGCTTTTACCCTTTTCCTAACTTGAAAAAAAAGCCTTCGCAGCATCTAACCCAATCGCTCGCATCCTGCTTACTTATTCATGCCGCGGGGTCGGGATCCCGGCCGCAGCCTCCTCGCCGACTCCTTTTGATGGCCTTAAACAAACAAACAGGCGCGGGCGCCGGCGCTCCACCGCCGCCTCGGCAGAGGGCGAAGCGGATATTTTAGGTGGCCGCGCCGCGGACGTCACGGGGGAGTGCCAGACCCGGGTGGCGCGCGGGATCGTGACAATTTAGCCGCGAAGCCCTAGACCCCTCCCCTCCCCAAATCAGCGGCGAGTGTGTTTCTGTCCTCTGCTGCAGTTTAACCTAGTGCCACCCGCGAGAGAAGTGCCCGAGCCTCCGCAGCTAAGGTAAGGAAACCGACTACTTTAAAAGTCCCCTAACAAAGTTCTGCCAAGAGCCAAGAGCCTCAGAACAGCAATTTAAAAAAAACCCAAAATCAAGTCACAGATTGCAGCAGCAGGAAACGCCGAGACCTTGCTGATGGGCTGGCGCTCCGGCTCACGTGGGCGCAGGAAGGGAAGTTGGAAGGAATACTCAGGAAGCAAATTTTTTTATGACAGTTCTGGTGTCCATGCCCAGAGCTGCTCAGTGCCATTCGGCTTCAGTTTTCACTCCTCCGGAGGTGCGTGTGTAAACCCTGGCAGCGGGGCCAGACAGGTAAACCGCATGCCAGC
>PVKH010013305.1:0-16906 GCA_004027955.1 Chaetophractus vellerosus | reverse complement strand
CTTTTCACGGGTGACTTTGCCATGCCCGTGGGGGCTCCGCCCTGCCCGTGGTGGCTTTTTGCCTTGCCCACAGCGGCTCTGCCCCGCCCACGGCGGCTTGCCTTTCTCAAGGCCATCTGCCCGCTCGGAGAGGTCCCCGGGAACCGAACCCAGGGCCTCCCATGTGGTACACCGGCGAGCTCTTTATCCACTGAGCTATCTAGCCGGGCCCTGTAAGAACTTTTTGATAAAAAAATTATTATTATGCTTTTTGCTCCCTTTAGGTTATTTAAAGAACTTTAAATAACCTAAAGGGAAATTTTAATTCCAGAGAAATATTATATAGTGAAATTTACAAAATAAAAATTTAGATTGAAACAACTTGTCAAATTGTCTCAAACTACACCTACACACAATTTCTCATTATCATATTTATTAATTGTTCCCTCTTGCATAACCACCTGATTATCAAAATATGTACAAATAAAAACAATTGGCAAGTTGCAATATGCTTAAAACATGTTTGATATAGAGATCTTCCAAAAGTTGATGAGAGCTCTAAACTACCTTTTGGAAAATGTGATTGAATATATTAAACAATTTAATATTTTGAAATTAGAAGCTAACATTAAAAATAGAAGCCAAAATGTATATTACTTAACGTTTATTACCCTAATAAAATATGCTTTTCTCAAATAAGTTAAAATAATTTAAGGAATGCTAATACTTAAAATCCCTCTTCAAAATCCTAAATGCCTTTTTATTAAAATAAAATGACTGTTAATAATGATAACAATGATTGATGTTTACTGATTGAATATCATGTGCCAGATAGTCTTCTATTTTAAATGGATTGTCTCATTTAATTCCCACCACAAACTTATGATTTGAATAATAATGCTTTTTACCTTTTTAAGAATAAGGAATCCAAAACACAGAATGGTTAAAAGGCTGTCTCTGACCTTCTGTGCTATGTATTTCCAACTTTCCCTTGGCATACATGCTTTACCCTTGTCCACCCTGCTCCTGGGAAGCACCCCCATCCTCTAGTTTCTATTGTTTTCAATAGGAGCCACCAACAAGAGATCAAAGGAAGGGAGGAAGATGAGATCAGAGTATTTATCCCTCCCTTCATCCCTACTATGGCACAAATAATGGCTGACTTGGTCCGCTGAAAGTCAGCTGCAACTCTAGATAAATCAGTATTTTTCTCAGGTTCTCCAGAAGGCAGACCTTGAGGTAAAATATTTTGTACCAGGTTCAATTCTGCTGAATCAGAACTAACACAGGCAGGAAAGATAAATAAGAGCATATACTACTACTGAGCAGGGCACAACTTTAGCAAGCAGGGCTGGGTGCTCCATCTCCCTGAAAATCTTTAGAAGTTGTGTGGAATATAGAACCAAGGGAGGAGATGGAGAGGAAAATGATATATGGGTTCCTTTCAACCTTATGCCCAGTATTGATTTGGAGCTATCTACGGTAGAAAAACATGGTCTTAAACTTAATCAATTCCTCTGGGTGTGAACTCTTGTAAATAGCATCCTTTTAATGAGGTTACTTCATTTAGGGTGTGGGCCAGCTGAATCAGAATGGGTCTTACTCCTATTACTGAAAGTCTTATAGGGAAGGTCACACAGAAGAAAAAGCCAGAGGGAACAGTCAGAAGCTGAATGTCAGAGGAACCTGGAAAAGAAGGGAGATGCCAAGAGAGACCACCACGTGCAATGTCCTGTGAAAGAAAAGCCAAGGGCCAAGGATAGAGGCAGCCAGTCAGCCCCAGAAAGCCAGTCTTCTGGGAGAAAACATCACCTTGCCAATACCTTGATTGTGTACTTCTCTTAGCCTCAAAATCATGAGCCAAGGAATTCCCATTGCTTAAAACAACCCACTGCATGGCATTTGCTTTAGCAACGAGAAAACGAAAACAGATCCTCATGGGCAAATTTCAATTTATGGGAAAATGCTTCAGAACTTCTACTTTGCATCATCTGGAAACCACTGGGGAAGTCACATCTCACACCCTGCAATATGAAGCTTCATCTGAGTCTGAATGTGGCAGAGTGAGACAGATTTATAACAGTTTATAGCTTTGTGTGTCTCTTTGAACTTGGTCCGTTTTTCTGCCACAGCCACTGCCAAATAAGTGTGTAAGTGTGTAGAGACACATAAGGCCTGCAGTACATGAGATAACAAATAGAACGTGTCCGATGCAGGGGGCTTTTTCCATCCTGCTACTCTTATTAATTTAAGAATTGAAGATTATAAAGTATCTCTGCACTTTCTTGCTTTGTGTCACTCTACCATTCTTTGTTATTTTCTTATAAACTGCCAATTATTAAATAGCAATTCTATTCTGAAATTCTCCACAACTATTTTTCTTGTCTGCCACTTTCGCCTCTGCAGATATTCTATCTAAATATTTTCTCCACAAGAAAATTTTTTTCAGTGCTTAAATACACTTTATTTTTTCTTATATTATTTCTTTTGAATTTTAAATTTTTCCCTTCAAATTAACAGTGAATATTTTCTTTTAATTTCCCACAGAATGCCCAACATTTCAAAACCTGAAATCATCTCCTATAAACCTGCTTCTCCTTTAGAGTGACATAGATTTAGTCACCTAAAATCAATATTTAGGAATAACACTAGATTCTTCCATTTTCTCACTTTTCACATTCTTTCAATACCCAAGTCCTGACAACTATATCTTCTCTATGTTTACAGACTTCATTTCATTCTCTTTATCTCTACGATTTCCTTTATCAAGCATCATCATCTCTCACTTGGATTATACCAATAATCCAATTCATTCTGTAATTTCAATCTAGAGCCGTTCACTTCTAACTGTTACACTGCTAGAAGAATTTTCTATCTATGTAAAGAATCCGATATTGTTACATTCCTGCATACAATGTCTCCAAAATAATTTTCATATTGTCATATATTATATGCAGTGCTCTCAGTTTCTTTTCGTCTCTCTCTGGTCAATGTCTATTTTTCACTTGCAGACAGCCAAGGCTAAATTAGTACATATGTTTCCAAAATAATGAATACCTCTTCGTGTTTCATTAGATTTACCACTTGATGGAGCAAGCGGGCCATAGCTAGGTTATTCAAAAGCGGGTTTTCAGTGGTGGCAAACTCAAATGCCTTATATGGGACAGTCAAGTATAATATATCATCATGAATTAAAGTGTGGTTGCCCTTTATAAATGGGGTCAACTCATCCTTTCTTTCAGCGAGTCATTACCGTTAAGAATGAGTCTCTTGGTTGACAGAAATTAAGGTTTTTCAAAATGAATTTGACAACTAGATGTTCTGAATAAGAAGGAATATGAAGTTTTCTGCTGTTTGAACACTGCTTCTTTCTTGTTCATTTTTTTGTTTGATGATGCAGAGTCCAAAGAAAACCAGTCTGTAGTCCCAAATCAATGCAAAAGCCATCGTTTTGTGAACTCTTATTTTAGGTCTTTAAGATCATTTAGAGTGAAATAATTACGAGTTAAACTATGGTTTTCCCTGGTGACATGGACTGTCAGACATAGCACACAAATTGTTATCGATGAAAAATAGATATTATTAATAGAAAATTAAAATCATTTGCATTGTATACTTTAGATTAGAATAGATTATAGAGGTTATCCCTGCCAAGCCCTTTATTTCAAAATAAGGTCAATGAAGAGGCATATTGATATTATATGATGAAGATCAAAGATGTTTAATCAGTTAGTAATACTACTGATCTTTGCACTAAGGATACTGCCTTTCAGCTCATAAAAGGAGAAACATAGGATGCTACCTTGATTAATTATAAAATTTAGGATAAATTTGAGTAAATGTAGAAGTTTTGGAAATGACAAATACATTAAAAGAAATGGTTAATGCATATATACAAACACATGTATACACACTGATTATTTACGTTACATATTTTAGTGTCATTATACAAAGTAAATGCTTTTTCTTATGAAAATTTGAAAAGAGGATATTTATAGAATATTTATTTTCATATTAATATGTATTCACATTTGCAATATGCTTTAATGACTTGCTTTTATTTTAATAATTTACTTAATTCCTGATGATTTATATCCTAGTAAAATGCTATTAAAATCCTTTTTGTTTTCTTCATATATAGTTTTTAATCCTATTTTTCCTTAGTATTATTACTTTTTAGTCTGCCAGTAAGATGTTGGCACCTAGTAGGAATTTTTTGACTGTGAGGAATTTAAGAAGAATTTTGTATTAATGCAATTTTATGACTTTGTTAATAATTGTTGTTCATTAGTAAAGTAAAATAAATAGAAATATAATCAAATCCATTTGGCCTTAGCAGTAAATATATGTAATTTATGTACTATTATCCATCTATCTTTGATAGTATGTAGATTAATCACTTTATAGAACTTCTCAGGAGAAACTCTCTACCCTATACCCAAAATCAGAGGCAGCCTCATAAATATGTATATGCGTGTGAGAGTGTCTGGTGTTTGGACTTGTTTCAGTAATTTACTCACTTTGTTGCACAAATTGCATTTTTTAAATAATAAAGATAGAAACATTAAAATATTTTGAGCTAAGGTGATGAGTTAATTATTCAGTTTTATTAACATTCTTAATTCCCAGAAGACTGATGTCTCTTTTAAGACAAACTTGACGTCCTGACAAGAAGTGTTTCTTCTTTCTCCCAATCTTATTATTTTATAGCAGCTTCTTGATTTACCTTTAAAATGAAATCATAATCACCTTATCATCTTGACTGGGAATTTAAATAAGCCATATCAGATACCCATTTGTATGATAAAATATTTTTACTTCATCTAAAGAAATTTGCCTGAACATTTTAGACATTGAAATTTCCTTGTTAGGTAACCATAATTTAAGGACAAAAATATGGCTCAATAGCAATCCCCCAATTTTTTAACCCAATGCTTTAAGTAACGAATCTACTTTGAAATAGAAGCAACCTCATCACCAATATACTCATGATATTAGAATTAGTTATCTTAAGCATGATAACTCTATCAAGCAAATACAGTGTGTGAACCACCTATGAGAAACATAAAACAATTTTGCAAGAAAGAGATGAGTGAGTTGTGAACTGCTATGCAAGTAAGATTTATCTTCCACTGTACTGAAGTGCATTTTTTTCATTATATCTATGAAGCATAATATAATCAGTTAAAGCAAGCTTTATGTAGTAGTTACCTCTTCAGAATTTCAGGGATACTGGAAAGACATCCTTTAGTTCCCCCAATATTCTTTTCTTTCCTTGATGATTAATTATTTTTGGAAATCTCATGAATCAGGTGATGTATATATTTGACATAAGGTGAAATGAAAATACGTCTGGTTAATAAAATGTAGTATAGTAGCAAATAATTTCTATCACATTATGAAATCAGTATTTGTGCACTGTGGGTCCTGGGAGGAAGGTTGAATCCTCCGTGAGGACAGTCTCTGGCTTGCTTGTTCAATAATGGGCCCAGTAGACACAATGGAATGTAGGACGTTCTCGGTGAATATTTTGGAATGAAAATATTTGAAAATATTTGTAATGAAAATAGAATAAGCAGATACACTGTGGAATTGGAAAAAGTACAAAATGCTCTTTCTTTTTAAAGTAAAGCACAATAAGTATGTATATGGGAGTATAAAGTATATCTATATATAAATTGGAACAAATACTTCAATAAACAGATATTAAAGTATATTGGAAAAAATACACCATTTTAGAATGAATGAGATTGCATGATAACTATTTCATGTTGAGGAGATAGCTAAAGTATAACTTATAAATCACAACTTCTGTTAAGTAGCATAAAATGAAAATGAAATAAATAGACCAAATAGATCAACCGATTTCATTTCTGTTGTTAAAAAAGGTAAATTATAAGTTATTTTAAAAGATGAAAAGTTGCTATATTTTGGATAGCAAAGAATTTAACATCTTCTGCCTCTTGAAATGTCTGATCCTTATATTTTCTTTGCAAATATATTTGTGTATATTTCAAATAAATATATAGAGTGAATGTCAACATTCACCTTCATTATAGGCCTCATATATCCTATGTATAGACACTTAATATGTAACCATGGATGGAGGAAACATTTCAATCATTAGGGTGAAAAATAGTCTAAAGTTTACTGGCAATACTTTAGTAAAATAGTATTTTTCACTGTGTCCCCTTCTGTTTTCACTGATATTCTCCCACCAAAGACATTCAACTTGCTGTGAAACACTTCTGTATTGCCTTGAAAAGTTGTTTCTTTCTATGGTTTAGATAGAGACCTGTGAGAATTACCTAAAGGATAAACATTCTAGAAAAAGGAAATCTCTTCCACAAACAAAGGAATACTTTTCTCATGGTGTCTTTTCTCATATAAATAAATGATAGTTACATTCTGGTAAAACAGCTTACCAAGTTCTTACATGGAAACCTTGCAGATGGCCACTTCCTCAATATGCTTTTAGTGTCATCCCTGTACACCAATGTTCTTTAAATTGTGGTGGGTGAATGACTTTCATGGGATTCACCTGGAGTGTTGATTTAAAATACAAATTCTTCGGGGAAAGGGGAAACATCTACAGAAATTTGAGGATAAGTACCGATGACCTGCATTTTAAGCAAGAATTCTCAGTGATTCTGCTGCATAAGTTTGAGAACCACAGCTGAAAAGAAAGATTAGTTATGTATTTATTAATGTAGGCATTCACTTAAATGAGCCTTTAAAAATAAGAATGCTTCTTTCAACAGATAATTCAACAGGTTATAGGGTTGTTAAAAAAGGAAAATGCTTTGCATCTTCAGCATTGAAGTGATATCACTGATTTTAAGATGTTTTGACAGGAATGCTCCAATTTTAACATACATGTTGTTTTAGATAACAATGACTTCAAAAGATTGTTTTACCTAGACTCTCTCCGGTGAAGAATAGCCTTTATCCAAAAGGTTTCTATTAGCTGTTAGTAAATGTATTCTCCAAATCTTTAAGCACTGATTCTCTTCTCATATTACAGCTCATTTTAATCTCTGATGCTGTGGTAATACGTTTTGCTGTTACTTACTGCCTGAGCCATATATGACTATTAATAATTTCTGAATATATAAGGGAATTCAATGGCCTTGTGGCAACTTTGTTGCTACATATTTAAATGCAACGCTTCTCTATCATAAAAAATATGTATTTTTTGCAATTATTTTGCACCATTATAATAATAATGCAAAATTTCAAATTTGTTTTAAATTTTGTCACACATTCTAAGTGTTTGGTTTGGTTTCATTATAGCTGTCTTTTCAAATGTTTCTCACCAAGGCTACTATAGATAATGTGCTCTGTGCTTTGTGTCTTTTGGATCTCCTGTGTGCATTTTTCTAGCTTTTTGACTGATTTTCTTGGAGCATCACCTTTGAAATATGTGGTATCTAAATTTCCACCCTGAACCCCTGTTTGAGATGTGCTTCACCATGTGTTGGCCTTTCAGACTTTCATTATTGTAGAACTAGAGTTCTACGATCATAACAACAGAAAGGCCACACTCTAAATACTGTATTTTAGGTGGCAGTTGTCTTGAAACCCACTACAGCTGCTTCTTTACCAACTCTGAAGAGTAGGCTGTCAGCCAAATGTGGCACATGTGTGATGAAACATCATGGATATGTGTCAGACTTTTAAGAATCTGGCATTCATTTAATATTTTTCAATATTGTGAGAAACCTATCCTCACATTCTTCTGACATATTTAATGAACCTGTCAAGTACCAGGCATTAACATTGTATAACCTGTACAGAATTGACAGATGCCAGGGGCTGTAGTAACATTATATGATATGTTTTTTACACAAACTATTAATTGCTTATTTAGATAACCATAGAACCGATATTTATTTTTAACTGTGTTTATAATCCAGTAAGTGTTTTAGTAAAACAAAATGTGCAAAAGGTTATATTCTCTCAATGTCAGTAAAAGTGTTAGCCTTAAAGGAAATTGTAGTTCTTGATAAGTAAGTAATAGCATATCTCCATTAGTACGTAAAATAAAATAAAACAAGCACTCAAAAAGAAAAACAAACAAAACAATAATAGAAACCTGGTGACCTTATCTTATGTTGGAAGCATTCCTGTTTTAGATCCATAGCAGGAAGTTGGGATGATGAGCCAAAGCCCAAAATCCAAAATCCAGTATCTACTCAGTTATTGATTTAGTAAATTCCTTTCAGATTAAATTTCTACCTCTTTCCCAAATATTGAATCAATGAAGTATGCAAAATCCCACAATCCTTATTATGCCTTATTATTAAGTTCTTTCTTATGATCACCTCATATTTAACAACTTCTCGGGTAAGATGCGGAGCCTCCAGGGCCTACTTATTTTTAGCACATTTTTTTGAAAGATGTGTATTTAGACTAAAGAAAAGAGTCAAAGCTCCCAAATAAAGGGCAGTAACCAGGCTGATTTTTGTGGAGGAGGGAAAAAGTGAAGGAGGGCACGATCAAATCCTGGATATTAAAGCTTGTGGAGATACACTGGAGCAGAGATAGTCACATTCTTAGTCTTTAAGAAAAGTGGGTTTGTTCTTTTTCAAGTGCCTATAGAATGACAGCTACAAATTGTTATTCACCATTCAATTCCAAAAAATCCTCTACTTAGAAAATTCTTTATGACTTTATTTCTTTTTACAGCTGCATAAAGCATATGGCAACATGGATGAACCTGGAGGACATTATGTTGAGTGAAACAAGCCAGACACAAAAGGACAAATACTGTACGATTGCATTAGTATGAACCAAATATATTGTGTAACATATTGTGTGATTTTTAAAAAATTATATGTATACAGTACGTTTAATTGAGAAATGTGTGTTTTTATTCAATTGTGTTTTCTTTTTAGTTTTTAATTGTTTATATTTTCAAGTATTAAATGTACAAAATAAAGTTAAAAAAAGAAAATTCTTCTAGATTTTGGGGAAAAGTCATTGATATGTTCTCATTTTCACTGGTGTTATGACTTCTGCATTCCCTAAATATTGATGGAACAATAAGGATAGTTTTACTAGAACACCAATTATAGTATGGGCCATTTTTAGTTAATTTGTCCAGGTGAATGTTGAGTTCTACTGATAGGTAGATTAAAGTTATTTTATTGTTTGATTGTTTTGTTGTTGTTGTTGTTATTTTTGGTTAGGGTTGTTTTGCTCCAGGCTCCAATCTAGGATCATGTATTTATTTTAGTTGAAACAGCTCTTCAACTCTTTGTGTTTCATAAGATTGACTTCTAAATAAATTGTATAGTTTTGCTAAATTATAATTTTTAATATTTATTTAGTTCTATTTCTATCACTTTTTCTCTAATTACTTTTCATTTTCCTTTCCATCTTTCATTATTCTTAATGCATAATAGGTTGTGCTTACTAAATTTTGTCCTTTATATTACATATTTTTATATCTGAAAATATTTTATTATGGTATATTAATCATTTTTAGACTTCTGTCACCCTATGTTTACAAATCTACCCATTCTTCAATCATCTTATTTTGAATACTGCTGTTATTCCATAGAATTTTTCATAATTTCTTTTTAGCTAATTTTGAAACATTTGATTAAAGTTTTTAGGTGTTTTGTTGGTATGTCTTTCTAGCATTTCTGTCATCAGTAGGCATTTATCTTACTTCTTAATTTAATATTTTCAATAATAATTTTTTATTGTGGTTATCTTTTTCCACTGCTAAAGTTTATATCACATGATTTCCTTATAGGAGAGCAGATCAGAGCAACTCTTCCAGATTCATGATTCTAGAGCTCCCTCTTCTGTTAATGCTGTGAACTTATAAAATATAGTGTCATACTTTCCTCTTCCTCATCTGCTTCCTCCTATTCTTTTTTTTTTTTTAATGTAACATGTTTATTCAGATTAAAGAATATTGTTAAACACCTATGGTCCTAAGGTTAAGAACAGAGGCTTTGAAATGACCATGCATCTTTCCCTGATCACACTTACCTCCTTCATTCTAAATATTTCTGCCAATCATTTTCTTTTTCTTACAGCCTTACCACATTCGCAAGTATCCTCAAACAATGCATTATTTAATTCTCCTTATTTGTCAACATTACATAAGAATATCAGACTGTGTATGTTTTTATATTACTTACATTTTTCATTCAACATCGTTTTGTGCTTCATCCATGGTATAGCTTGTAACTATAGTTTATTCACTTTATTTTTTAATAATAATTTTTTAATTTTTTTAAAAGATACTTAGATTACATAAATGTTGCACAAAAAATATAGGGTTTCCCATATGCCCCACTGCCCACACCTCCCACACCCTCCCACATAAACATCCTTCATTAGCATGGCACGTTCATTGCACTTGATAATCCCATCTTTGGGCTTTGCCATTAAGCATGGACCATAGTTCATATAGTAGTCTACACTCTCTCCCACACAGTTATAAATGTTATGTGATGATATAAAATGGCCTATATTTGTCGTTGCAGTGTAATTCAGGATGATTCCCAAGTCCCGAAAAAGCTCCCATATTACAACTGTTTTTCCCTCTCCCTGCCCCCAGAGCCTCCTGTGGCCACTGGATCCATGTCAATGCTGTAATTTCTTCCATTGCTAGAATCACAATATGTCTATAGTAGAATACCAGTAAGTCCACTCTAGTCCATAGTTCTTTCCCCAATACTAAGGCTCCTGGGATGGTGATGTCCACTCCACCTCTAATTGAGAGGGGGCTTATATCCCATGGGGAAGATGGATGGTAATATCTTGCTTGCAGCTGTAGACTCTCTCTGTTCTTTGGGAGGGATGGCTGTTATCCATCATCATCTCCTTGTTAGTTGTCTTGGATGAGTCTAATGAGCTGTAGAGTAGATGTTGCAACTCCACTGAGATCCCAGACCCAGGTGGCACATGGACAGCCCAAAGACTCGAGTCTCTTGGAAGTACACCTACAAACTTTGGCACCAAGTATAGATTTAAATAGAAGGGACAGATGAGTCATGTGTGGGGAAGACATAATTGAGTCCAACTCTGTCACCCTCAGGAGCACAAAATCTAAAGTAGGGCCAACTGGTAAGGCACCAAACTCCAGAGTTTTCTGCCATGACCGTAGGACCTGGGTGTCTCCAGAGCTGTCAAGAGCCCCCCTATTTGAGGTAGTATCCACTTTGGCAGTCTATGAGATCCTGCTGAGATGTGCATAAGTGTTATCTCTGGGATGACCTCCTGACTCACTTTGAAGTCTCTTAGCCATATAAACTTGTTTGTCTTTATCTTTCCCCCCTGAAGTCTCTTAGCCATATAAACTTGTTTGTCTTTATCTTTCCCCCCTTTTATTTGGGATCTTTTTCCAGTTGCATTGCTAGTTGGTGCTTGGTAGTAATACCTTGGTGCCAGGGAGGCTTATCCCTGGGAATCATATCCCATGCTGGTGGGAAGGCAATGCATTTATATGGTGAGTTTGGCTTAGAGAAAGGCCACATTTGAGCAACAAGGAGGCTCTCAGGAGGCAACTCTTAGGTAACCCATAACAATAAGCTACCTTTCCATTTCAAGAGCAAAGTCTCATAACCTGCATCTCTTTCTGTTTCCCCAGTTGTTTCAATCCTCCATAATTTGCTTTCTATCTCTTGAAGTTTTAGTTGGTGTGGGGCTTGGTCAGGGAATTGAAGTAGATTTTGTTAATTCTTTGTGTTCACAAGTCCCAGGCTACTTCATCCCTGTGCAACTTTTCAACAACCCCTTTATCATCTTAGTTCTTGTAAAACCTCCTCTGTTTAGGTCTCCTGACATCAGATAGGCCTACCATTCTTTCTTGCATATAGTGTTAGACAACTTGTCTTTATTTGCTTTTATTCTCTCCAAATGGTTACTGGTATCACATAAGTCTAATAGCTATTGGTGGTTTGTATCTACTTCACAATTGGGCAGTTGTTTGAGACCATTTTTTCTGAGTATTCTTATAGATTTTGTCAATGACATTGATTTTGCTTTCTTATTTGTTCTATCTCATTTTATGTGAGAATTTGGGGATAACTGAACAAAGAAAGAAAATCTATGCTACTCTGTTCATTTTCTTTCACTTTCCACTTCACCAAACTATTAAATCACCTTTTATCAGAATCTTGAATGACATCCATGTACTCTTTGCAATAGTTAAAATTTAGTCCTCTAACAAATTTACCTACAGCAGCATTTAACAGAGTTGAATACTTCCTCTTGATAAAACAGTCTTCTCATGGCCTCATTGTTTTTGTTTTTTGTTTCTTTGTTTGTTTCTCCTAACTCATGGGCCATTGTTTCTCACTTTCATTTGCTGGTTCCTTCTCTTTTATTCATATTAAGTTCCCAATGACTCAATATTTTATTCTCTTCTCTTTATGTCTTTTCTTTCTTGATGGCATCATGTAAAATTTGTATATTGCATATGCTTACCTTTCCATTTCAATTCTTAACACCATTGAATTTTACATATCTAACTTGTCATTTCTCTTTGGATACTAATAAACATATCAAACATATAAGTCTAAAATTGAGCCCACAGCATATCTCTCAAACGAACTATACCACTATCTTCCCTATTTCCATTATTCAAATCCTGTCCTTCAGGTAACTAATCCAAAGAACTTTGAGTTCTCCCTTTCTATGACACCTCACATTCAAGTATTCTGCAACTTCAGTGGATCCTACCCATAATATATACCCATATACAAATTGCTTTTTACATCTTCTCTGAAACTATTATTACCTCTTGTTCCCTTATTGGTCTAGGCAGTTTATAACATTGTCCCTTAGAATTTGTTCTTAACAAAATAGCCAAATTGTTCAAGTTTAAACATAAGATATGCCATGTTATTCCTCTGCTCAAAATGCTTCAAATGGTTCCTATGTTACTAACTTCCTTACATGTCCACAAACTAACTGCCTACCTGTTACCTCTATTATCTCAAAAGCTAGTTCTCTCCAATATGCTTGATGTCCTTCAGCCATATTTGTCTCCTTATTATTCCATGAATGTAGAAAGAACTTATAAGTATATTCTGAATGGATTATGTATGTAACACTTTTTTAGCTCTTTTTATGTCATACAGACCTTAAACACTTTTAATGTCTTGTTTATTGTTCTAATTTCTCCAAGAATCCAATGAGATAAGCTTAATATAAAATTTTCAAAAAAGTTAAATAAAAACATGGCTCATACAAATAAGCAATGAAATTCATCAAAGATTTACTCAACTCACTAATGAGGAGGCCAGCAGGGTAGTAAAATTCATTCAAGTGCATTTCAATACTTGAATATTTATGGACATTGGAGAAAAAAATCTTTTTCAAGGATTAGATACAAAGCTGTTTAATGTCCCATAGAGCAGTAAAACCCCTTGTTGTTTATTCTTTTATTTCTTTATTTTTTGTTTATTTCTTTTTACTGGGCAGAAAGCATTTGCAATCTCTACTAATCCTACATTTAATGTGCGACTTGACAGATTAAATAGTGACAGAAGTACATCACCTATAGAATTAAATAATCATTAGGTTCATTTGTTAGAAAAGACTCCAACATGACACATAAAGGTCATTCAGCTACACTTTTGCTTTTTGTTAATTTTTAAAATATATTTTCTTAAGTATGCAATCATTTTATCCACATATTAAGACTAGAAATTGAACCAAAGAGAGACTAAGTATCTTGTTCAAAGACCTGTATCTAAGAAGGATGAGATTCAAGGTTTGAACCCAGAAATCCTGGCTACAAAAAAACTTCTTTAATAATATACTAGGTTAGAATAATTTTACAGTAAGACACCATTACTGCACACATGAAATGAGGCTAAGCTGGGGGAAACAAATGAAGCAAGTGTAGTGGTTTAAAGAACAAGAAGTTATTTCTTTCCAATGTGCAGGTTAAATGTTAGTTCAATGGCTAGACATTGCTCCACATTTCCATTCAGGAAAAAATGGCTGAAAGCATCTTTGCTATCTTTAATATAGTGATTTTATGATTACTCAACATATTGCCACCCTGGTCACCTGAAAGGGGAGAAGACCATGGGAAGTGTGTGTGTTTGTAGGTGAGACAGGTTTTTATGGACCAAAGCAATATACCACTGCAACTATTTCATTTAATACAAGTGGTAATGTGGAGTTCCAGGAAGATGGTGTTGGACTAGAAAGGAAGAGCTCAACTCTTTCACAAAAACAATAGAGAAAGGACCAAAACTGTCTGAGGGACCTGCTTTGAGGGTCAGTAAACAAGAACAGTGCTACACAACTCCCAGGAAGGCAAGAGACAGAGAGATAAAGAACCTGAAACAACAAAGGTGAGTTACCAAACCCCCACCAAGGCAGGGAAGGGTTCCCATTCCCCACACCAAAGATGATTAAGCTAGGATAAAACCCCTGGTTCACTGCAGCCAACTTAGAGGGGAACAGATATCTTCCTCCTTGTCAGATGTTACAAGGGAAAAGCTATGGAGAGTGAAGGGGGGTTTCTTCAGGGAATGCAGCCAGCAGAGTCCACTGTGAATATCGGTTCTGGCCACACCAGAACACAGGAATTCAGAGCTTGAAAGAAACACCTCTGTGGAAAGATACACCAATATGTGCCATTTGCTCCCCTGTTTGGAAATGGCATGGAGAAAAACTGCTTATAGAGCTCTCTTAACCCAAACTCTTGAGATAAAATCTGCCACATTAGTGAGTCCCTGGCCTTACCTTGATAACAAAAGCTGGGCAAATTTAAAGGCTTAGAATAAGTTGAACTAAATATCAAAGAATAGTTGTGAAAAAAGAAATAAGCAAGAGAGACAAATCGGTCATCACAATAAATCTACCTACATATTCAGATGCCTAAACATCAGCAAAAAATTACAAGCCATACTAGAAAACAAGACGAGATGGCCAGCCAAGGGAACTAATCAAATATCCTGAAGAGATATAAAATTCAAGACAATTAATCAGTGATAATCACACAACTCTCCTAAACACCTTCAAAGAATTTAAAGAAAATATGACTAAAGAGATAAAGGTTATTAAAAAGACAATGGGTAAACATAAAAAAATATTGAAACTTGCAACAAAAAAAAATAGAACTTCTGGGAATGAAAGACACAATGGATAAGATGAAAAATACATTAGAAGTAAATAAGAGCAGATTTGAATTGCTCACAGACAGAATTAGTGATTTCAAAGACAGAACATTAAAACTGTAAAAGACAGATGAAAAGAAAGAAAAGAGAATGGAAAAAAATGGAACAATTTCTCAGAGAATTGAATGACAAGGCAAAATGCACAAAAATATGCATTATTGGTGTCCCAGAATGAGAAGAGAATGGAAAAGAGGCAGAAAGAATATTTGAAGATATACGACTGAAAACTTCCCAATCTTTATGAAATAAATAAATATCAATATCCCATTAGGACAACACACCCCAATCAGATTAAATCCAAATAAAACTACACCAAGACACCTAATATTCAGAATGATAAATATCAGAGATAGAGGATCCTGAAAACAGCAAGAGAAAAGCAAAGCATCACATACAAGGGAAACTCAATAAGATTAAGTGCTAATGTCTCATCAGAAACCATGGTGGTGAGAAGAAAGTGATATGATGTATTTAAGGTACTGAAAGAAAAAAACTGTCAGCTAAGAATTCTGTATCCTGCAAAACTGCCCTTCAAAAATGAGGATGAGTTCAAAGTCTTCACAGACAAATAAAACCTGATAGAATATATTACCAAAAGACCAGAATTACAAGAGATACTTAAGGAAGTGCTACAGTCTGAAAGGAAAAAATAAGGATGAGAGAGTTGGAGAAGAGTATAGAAATAAAGGGGCAAATTAAAGTGTAAAAAGACAGACAATATTAAGATATGACAACAGACAGCCAGAGGGCAAAATTGATGAAGTAAATAATGCATTTACAACAATAACATTGAATGTTAATGGCTTGAACTCACCAATCAAAAGACATAGACTGATAGAATGGATAAAGAAAACATTTGGGCCACCTATATGCTTCCTACTCAGGTCAGATGTAAGGACACAATCAGTTTAAAAGTGAAAGGTTGGAAAAGGATATTCCATGGAAAAAGTAACCAAAAAGAGCTGGAGTAGTGATACAAATATTGGGCAAAATAGATTTTAAATGAAAAACTGCTTTAAGGGATTAAGAAATTCACTATATATTAATAAAAAGAGGCAATTCACCAAGAAGAAATAACTATACTAAATATTTATGCACCTAACTGAGTGTCCCAAGATACATTATGCACACAGTGGCAAAACTGAAGAAATATATACCTCCAAAATAATAGTTGGAGGCTTCAATACACCACTCTCAGTATTGGATAGAACATCTGGACAGTGGATAAATAAAGAAACAGAGAATTTGAATAATATAAGTGAACTAGACTTAACAGACATCTATAAATCATTGTACCCCAAAACAATAGAATATACATTATTTTCAAGTGCTCATGGATCCTTCTCCAGGAAAGACCATATGTTGGGTCATAAGACAAGACTCAATAAATTTTAAAGATTGAAATTACACAAAGCACTTCCTCTGATCATAATGGAATGAAGCTTCAAATCAATAATGGATGGAAAAGAGAAAATTCATAATTACATAGAGATTAAACAACACACTCTTAAGTAATCAGTGGATCAAAGAAGATTTGCAAGAGAATTCAGCAATTATCTTAAGATGAATGAAAATGAAAACACAACATATGGAAACAATGGGTGACTACAAAAGCAGTACTGAGAAATTTATCACCCTCAATTCTTACATTAAAAAGAAGAGAAAGCTAAGATTGAAGACCTAACTGCACTCCTGGAGGAACTAGAAAAAGAACAGCAAATTAATCCCAAACCAAGCCAAAGGAAAGAAATAGTAAAAATCAAAGC
>PVKH010013304.1:0-16910 GCA_004027955.1 Chaetophractus vellerosus | reverse complement strand
AAATATTAAAGTCTTTAATATCCTTTCCCTCTGTTATTTTTATTTATCTATTGTCTTATGAAAACCCACAAAAATTTTTTTAAAACCCTCTCTTGAGCCTGGTTTTGGGAGACCATTTTGCGTTCTTTCAGAGCTTTCCAAATGACATCCACCAGATGTCCCTCCTCCTCTACTAAGGTATGCTTTTCAGAAATGCCTATAGCTTTCAGCAACATCTATTGGCAGAAACACATAAAATTTGTTTTTGTTTTCTCAGGGCAAAGCTCATCTCTTTAAAACTAAACATACGAAAATGCTTTTTAGAACTGGTACCTAACATGAGTGAAAATGGCTTGATACTAATGGAATTTCTTCCATGTTGAAAAAAATGGACTGGTGCCCATAATAGGGAAAAATTTTTTTCAGGAATATATAATTAAATATATGCATCTTAATAACATAAAACTGGTTTACACAAGAAAATCTACCAACTGAACTAACTTGTTTTGGCATAATAAGGATAAGCCCTCTTATAACAGAGCTATGTCTAAACCTACTTACATTTCTAGGAGACCACTCTTTAATAATACTTCCAAAGCTTCTCAGGGGCAAGCTGTTTCCAGTGAAACCAATCTACACAATTTTTAAAAAAACTTCTTATAGCACTTGATACAGGAATTTTAAAAAAAACAAAGCAAAAAGATCCTACATTTATGAAGGAGCTGGGCAGGCAGGACAAGGGGTGGGAAATAGAAAGGAGAACTCAAAATAGCACAAGAGAAAACTCAACTGTTGAATTTCATGTAGTGTGTACTGAGCACGGAAATAGCCTTGGCAGAAGGCCATGTCAGAGGAAACAGGCAGGTCAAAGATCTCTTAAGAGGAAGTCAGATGGCTTTAACATTTGCAACGGGGCTTGTTTTGAAAGAAATGGAAGAAGAAGAAGAAAAGAAGGACATGAGTCTTTCATTTCCCCAAATCTTTCATTTCCTTCCACCTTTCTTATTTCCCTGCAGGTGGTTTCCTTAGAATTGAATGTACAAAGGGAAAAATGGAGTTCCTGCACCCCCATCATCTAAAATCCTCTAACATAAGAACACAATATTGCTACTCCTATTTTCCAATGTTTTACCCCCTTTAATGCCCTTGAAAGCACTGCAGGCATTATTAGCAATGAAACTTGGAAAGAAAGGTTAAGGAAATTGCCTATCACATATACTTGGGCATACCTGACATGGGACCAGGACACTGAGCTTATAGAAGATTTCACCAAATCAGGTCATCTTTTATATACATGGCACCTTTGCCTTTGGTACCACCAAGTTCCTAACCTTTTTGCCCTTCAAAAATAAATACTATTGAAACTTTTCCTATGAAATTCACCAAAATTAATTTCAGTGGATCAGAGTTTGTTGTAAAAAAATGGCACCTTAAAGAAGAAAATATATTTCAATATTTACATAATCTTTAGGGTTGGAGAAAGAAACTTTCGATGCATAGCACTAACAGCAAAAAAAATAAAGGACAAGTTAAAAACAAATCTCAAGACCAAACAGTTTTTTCTTCTGAACTTAAAGCACCATAATTAAACAAAAATATGAATTACAATATGGGGAAATGTTTGCAACTTACATGAAAGGTAAGTGACTTTTCTCTCTAATATGCTGAAATCACTTGTAAATAAAAAAGAAGAGATGCAGACCCTATTAAAAATGGGCAAAAGACCTCAGTGAAGATGCAAGTAACCATGAATCTTGCCCTTCAAGGAGTGAAACCTGGTGGTTGCCATGGGCCTGGAGGGGAGAGGGAGGAAGGAATAAAATAGATGGAACAGAGGGCATTTGAGGGGTGATGTAAGGGTTCTGCATGACCTTGCAAAGATGGATACAGGGCACGTTAAATTTTATCAGATTTTATAAAAGTATATGGTCCCAAATGTAAACCATAATGTGAAGCATTGATGATGGTTAGTAGCTATGTTTCAATATTCGTGCATCAATTGTAACAAATGTACCATCCCCCAAAAAGTATTATTGATGGGGGAAAGGGGAAAAGGGAGAGGATGTTTGGTATAGGGGAATCCCCTGTGTTCTGTATTTGACTCTACTGTGACCTAAAACATCTTTGAAGAAAAAATGAAAAGAAAAAAAAAAAGACACTGGGGGAAGAAATGGAAGAAAAAGTCACTGTACCTACAGGACAACAGTCTTAGAGTGATAAAAGGCAAAATGTAAAAAGAAAAAAGAAAAAAAGTTTTTTCCTTCAAATATTTTTCATTAGTTTTTAATATTCCAATTTTTAAAATATTATTCTATTTTTAAGTTTTATTAATTTTTTCTGTATTTTACATCTTATGTATAAAACTATCATTACTATTTCATTTTCTTACTAATTTTATGAGGCTATTTTATTGGCTTCATTTTTGAAGAGTGCCTAAGAATTTCCTACAGGGAGCCTCCTTGTTGGTCAAATGTGGCCTCTCTAAACCAAACTCAGCATATAAAAGCAATAATTTCTCCCCAGCATGGGACATGACTCCCATGGATGAGCCTCCCTGGCACTGAGGGATTGCTACCAAGTACCAACAAGCAATGCACCTAGAAAACAAAACAAAACAAACAAATAAACAAAAACACACATTGACCAAAAGGGGGGAAAGCGAAAGACAAATGAGTTCGCATGGCAAAGAGACTTCAAAGTGAGTCAGGAGGCCATCCCAGAGGTAGTGCTTATGCACATCTCAACAGGATCTCATTGACAGCCAAAGTAGATATGACCCCAAACAGCGAATCTCCTCAGGGATATGGAGACATCCAGATACTATAGTCAGGGCAGATAGCTCAGGAGTTTGGTGCCTTGCCAGTGGACCTACTTTGGAATTTATGCTCCCCAGTGTGACTGAGTTAGACTCGGCAGTGGTTTCCCTATGCATGACTCTTCTGTCCTTCTATTTGAACCTATAATTAGAACTAGAGTTGGTAGGTATACATCCAAGAGACTTAAGTCTTTGGGATGTCCATGTGCTAGCTGATCCCTGAATCTCAATGGAGTTGCAACAACTACTCTCCAGTTCAATGGGTTCACCCAGGACAACTAACGGGGAGGAGATGATGGACAAACAACATATCAAGGAACCGAGAGGGCCTACAACCAAAAGCAAGAGAGTGCCATCTATCAGATGTATGGGATCAAAGCCCCCTTCAATTAATAGTGGAGTGGGCATCACCATCCCAGAGTCCTTAGGATTGGGAAATGAACTATGGACTAAAATAAACTTACTGATATTCTACTATAGACTACTTGTGGCTCTAGCAATAGAATAAATACCTTTGTTATGGAGGCAGTGACCTATGGATGTTCTGGGGTTAGGGAGAGGGAAAAACAGGTATAATAGGGGGGCATTTTCGGGACTTGGGAATCATCCTGAATGACATTACAATGACAGATACAGGCCATTGTATATCCGGCCATAACCTACAGAGTTGAATGGGAGAATGTGTAAACCACAATGTAAACTATAATCCATGCTTAGTGGCAATCCTCCAAAATGTGTTTACCAATTGCAATGAATATACCACACTGATGAAAGATGTTGCTAATGTGGGAAAATATGGGAGGTGTGGAGAGCGGGGCATATGGGAATCCCCTATATATTCTCTGCAACATTGATGTAATTGAAATATCTTTTAAATTTTTTTAAAAAGTGAGAAGAAAAAAGGGCAAAAGATATGAGCAGGCAAATTCTACCCATGTGACAAGTAAAAATGAAATAATATGAACAAGCATGAAAACATATTCAATCTCACTAGTAATAGAAGAGAAAAAGACAAACATTTGGGTGTTTAATTGATATTGTATCAATTTGGGGAAGATTGAAATTAGACACTCATAGAGTTTTGGTGGGAAAGTTAATTAGTACAACTTTTAAAAATACAAGCGGGTAAATGTTTTTTAAAAGTCTTAAAAATAAACATATACTTTAACCCAGAAATGTTAGATACAGGAATTTATCTGATGTTAAAAATGATTCCTGTGCTTAAAGATATTTATTGAAGTGTGCATGTGTATATATATATATTAAACATATAAAACTTGAAATTGACCTTAATGTCCAACTACAGAGAATTAAATGAATTATAATGCATTATCACAATAGAATGTTTTACAGCCATTTAAAAATGTCTTGCTGTTGAATAACAGATTTTGATATGAGAAGAGTTTATGTTGCCAAGTTGGTGAAACATAGGTCTCAATAAGGTATGTACATTATATTTTGGGGGAAAATAATACCTGTGCACATAAAAACAAGGCTAAAGAATCATATACCAAAATGGTAGCTGGATGGTGATAATATGGGTAATTTTCTTTCTTTTCCTATTTTCCAAGTAATCTTTGGCTTTGAACAAACTGTATTCTTTGAATTAGGAAAATAATATTAAAAATATAGGACTAAATATAACTTGCACTTGATTTTGTTTATGTCAGCCCCAACTTATTTGAGCCTGAATCTGAACAAAACTTTCTTTAGAGATTACAGAAGTATTGAGACTAATTATGATTTCCCTTCTCCCAGGCCCCATGTAACCAGGGGAAGGACTCTATGCATTAGTTCCTTTAACCCATTTAGCGAAGTGTATTTTTACAGAGTACTGTAATGAGTATTGCTGCTATTTCCACAAAAGTGAAGGATTGAGCCGAGAGCTCTAATTAATTTCACATATCAGTAAGGGCTTAAAGAGCAGTTCTCTTGAACTTCAAGTCAAAATGCCTTTATGAACATTTGAAATAGGGTTATTGCTGAGCAAGCATATTTGAGTGTGAAGATATTACTCAACCGGTAGGTTTTCCTCTAATCATCTCTGTCGTAATTCAGGATGATTAAAGCAAGAGATTGAGACATCAAGGTTTTAAACAATTTAGCTAGAGCTGCTTTTTGCTTCCCAGAAGCCCCGAGGGTCTCTGGCGAGTGTGGAGGACAGCTGGGGTGGGCAGGAGTGGGAAGGGAGAGTCCCGAAGAGAGCTTCTGCCCAGTCAGCATCTGTCCTCTGGGAATTGAGGAGGAATCTCGGTGCGAAGTGCTCCTGAGAAGGACCTGGCCTGGAGGTCCCCACTCTGTGGTTTCAGAGCCAAAATGAATATTCCTGCCTTCCTCAGTTTCCCCACCAGATGTGCCTTTGCCTTAACTGGTTGCCTTCAGGGTATCCTAAGTTACAGTGTTTTCTAGCTCCAACTCTTCACTTTAACAAAACTATTTCAACGTTGAAAGATGCCATAGAGCAGTTGGTTTTCTTTTGCCAGCTTTATTTGGGAAAACCAAAAAAAGAAGGTTTAATATGACATCACTTCCAGACTAAAAAGTAGAGAATGTAAATTGAGATTACTCAGAGGCAGATGGGATTTTTGTTTTTTGACAATATGCTGTTTTATTACAGTAACTGCTTGTCTTTAAGAACTAATTTATACATAAAAAAGCAATTGATGATTATGGCTCATATATAGTTGGGGGTGGGGGTTGGGAAGGAGAAAGAAAAAAATTGAACCAGTGATCTCCTAAGTACAGTTTTACTAAGAACAGTTTTGAGTTAAGTCCAGGAAAAGTCTGTAAGTACATTACTTCAAATTCTCTAACTTTTGGTTCTGTAGCATAAGATTTCTTGTATAAAATTGTTTTATTTTTCAGATAATGTAAACAATTTATTCCAATTTGGCCAGATCTTTGGGTGGTACACTTTATGAACTTTTAGCAAGCATGTTCCATTACCAAATTTGAAACTTATCATGGTCACATAGGTTAACATTTAGGGAAGCTTGGTTCTTTTAAAATTCTCTTTATTTCAGGGGTTTTTCAAAGACTAATATTATTAGTATTTCACTATTAGTATTTTGGGGGAATCCTGAATTTTGGATGAATTATCAGCTTTAAACTGACTTCGTTGCTCTGAGATGCATTCACAGGTACTGAGAGCTCTATCCTGTAAGGAAGGCCCTCAGGTTTTTATCTCAGCTTGATCTGTATGATCTTCAAAGCTCTGTGACTATCAGCTTGGTACAGATGGTATTTTAGCATTTTCTAAACATTTCACCTCTATAGTTGATCAATGGTTTTCATTTTCCCTTTTGTGCATGATGATTTTCCAAGGGAAAGGAGGCTGCTCATGGAGAACAGACAGAGCAAGTGCTGTGTTCATAACCCCAGGGCAAGCTGAAATTATTTACTTGATGACATTAATTCTAAATTCCAACTCAGGGTTTTGAAAACTCAAATATTTTCAATTGTCTGTTTTAAACCACAAAATTCATAAAGGCAATCTATCCCTCTAATTTGTTTTCCTGGAAAATGGTTAATTCCATCAGTCTACAAACACTTCCTATCTACTTCCATTTTTAACCATGAGGAATTGCAGGAAACAGATATAGCCTTGGGGTCCTGTTGACTCTAGCATTTGTCTATGTGTCTGTCAACCAAAATGAAGGACATTTCTTGGCTACAGTGGCAAATGCTGAATATCCATGGTGGAGAAAGGATTGAGAGAGGTCTTCCCCCAGCCCCATCTATAACTTTAGTAAGCTGTACTTTGACCTCCTGTGAGAGCTAGAAATGAAGGATTGATCAGACTGAATTACAATTAAAGCACAAATTCTTCTTCTGTTGCTATGGTAGGCCGAATAATGGCCTCCCAATGATGCCCATGTCCCAATCCCTAGAACCTGTGAGTATGTTCCTTTCCATAGTAAAAGAGACTCTCTAAGTGTGATTAAGTTAAGGATCTTATGAATGGGGAGACTATCCTATATTATCTAGGTAGGCCCCAAATAACACAAGGGTCCTTATAAGAGGGAAGCGGGTGGTCAGAGGGAAGAAGCTGGTGTAAAGACTTAAGCAGAGATTAGAATGATATAGCCACGAAGGATCCAGCCCTGTTGACCCCTTGATTTTAGGCAATTAACACTCATTTTGGACTTTTGACCTCCAAAATGGTAGGTGAATAAATTGGTATTGTTTTAAGCCACTAAGTGTGTGGCAGTTTGTTACAGCGGCAATAGGAAATTAATACAGTTGCTTTCATGAACACGATAGAACAAACATTCAGATTTGGGCCAGGAAAGAGGAGAGACACTAGTGATGAGGCATGGTGAGTTAGCAGTTTCCTTGGAGCATGCTATGTGAGAGCATGAAGCTTTTGTATGGAGCTGTTTACTGCTCATTGAGTCACCTGGGGAGATTCTAAGAAAGCAGAATTGACATGTACTTGCAATCATGCATACTGACTGGGAAATTATTCAATAATAGCAAGTCAAGACAACTAATGCTCTGATTCTAGGCCATAAATATATAAAGCCATTTTGTTAGGTGGGGAAGCAGGCATAAAATGACTTAGGTATGAAAGTAAACCATACCCATAGAACCAGCTTTCCAGATGAGGACTTCTGTCCTGAAAGCATGATAAAGTCCATAACTTGTGATTATTATTGTTCATAAGAACAGAAATCCATTTCCTTACCCAGATATCTTATGGTTTTCTTTTAGAAGAATGCTTCTTGGGCTGGGAAGCAACCAAGCATAGCTTGAGTCCCTGGGGAGGTTGACACCCACTCTCTTTGAGCTGTGTTGCCAGGTCGAGGCCTTAGCCGGGCCTTTGCACATCATGTGGAGAAGTTTCCTTGGACCAGCTTTATAGGATAAGATGATAAGACCCTGTTAACTTTCAGTAATCTGGAAGTTGTTCTCCACTAAATCAGCTCCTTCTACCCACCATTCCCCAAACACAAAATACCCCATGGCACTCATGTGTTCTCTGCCTGAAAATCCCATTCTGAAAGCTCTGTCTTTTGAATTCAGCCCAACCCTCACCACTTGGGACTCAGCCCAGGCCCTCCTTTGCTTTCTTTCCTGTGGCGGTGAAAGGGAACCTTCCACGGTCAGCTAGCCCAAACAATGGCAGGAGAGAACAAAATGGCTTAAACCCACGTTCTGTCAAGCCCAAATGATGCTGTCAAATTATGAGTCCATGACACAGTAGATTCATCATTATCCTTCCTTTGGCTCTTTGCCAGTTGCCCTGAGAGAACAAGGACAGATGCTTCTTTGAACACAGAGGACATTTAGTGCTTAAGGAGACTGCTCCCATAGCAATATTTACCATAGTCTAACCTCTGTGTTTAGATTTTCATGCTCCATAGAGTAGACAGTGAATGAAAACTGCTCTAGTGGAAAGTTGGAGCTTACAAATAATGCAGAGTAACTGACCTATTGCAAGGGAGAAGTTTCAAAGAATAATAAACTTTAGTGTTGTACATCAGGCAGGTCCTGAAGCATATTTTCAAAAGGTGACTCACTTCCATCTCCACCTGGCCATAATTATTCAAGGTTCCAGACTTTAGCTCCTTTCCTCCTCTCCATTGAAACCTCTTGCATAGAACTTCCTTTACAGAAATAATTGATTGACAAAATAACCTGCTCCAAGGGGTGAGTAGATTCTGAAAATTAAGAATCATCCCTTTGCTCAGAAACTTTAATACTAATCCTCTGGAAACAAGGTAAGGGAAAATGTAACTTTTGGTTGACTTCCAGGCAGGAGGACCATTTTAAGACTAGTAATCAAGTTCATAGGTTAGCTACTACGAATTCTTCTGGCTGATCTGAATTTCCAGCAGGCATCAGAATCAGGAGTGTTTGTTTAAACCCAGATCACTGGACCATAAGTCCAGAATTTCGGAGTTAGTAGGTCTGGCGTGTACCCTGAAAATTTGTATTTCTCACAAGATGGAGAGATGCCGATGTTGCTAGTCGGGAGGACTTTCACTTTGAGAATCACTGATTGGAGGGGCGAATTGCTCTAATTCTCTGGTATATGACTTGGCCTCCTGGTGACCGGCTTGCTTTTTCTGGAAGCATCTTATCTTGCCTCCTACATTCTAGGTGGGTTTTCGTCTTTGTTTTCCTACTCTTTTCCTGGGTCCTCTTTTGGTCACAATCTGTTTTGGTCTTTTTCTCTCTTCTACTCAGATACCTTGATGAAGATTTTGGCCAGTTGTGAGATTCTGGCCTCTCCCATCTATCAGCTTTAGACTACAGACCCTCCCTGATTAACTGCCCAACTTCCCTCACCAGCTGGCGATGATAGAGCCCAGCCCTCAGCTATTTGCTTGCTGCCCTGGCTCTTTGATTAGGAGCTGAATTAAGCAACAGCTTTAATGCAGTTCTCATAAGTAATATCTTCATTAAAATGAATGACTTTAGAGGGGTTATTTTAGGGCTTATAGGGCTTTCCAGTTCACATCATACAGAAAGCCACATACTCCACCTATATAGTCATCCATGTAATGTAACTAAAGCAGAAAAATGAGACTGCAATGCATCAATTTAAGGCACTTAATAAGATGTGTAATTAAGTACGTAAAAGTTTATAAGATGATCAGGGGGCATTACTAGGTCAGCCTGGATAAATAACTTCTTCTGTAAAAGATTCCTGCTCTCCTAGTCCACAAATTTCTTGATACAAGCAACTGAAAATATTTTGGTTCCAATAGCCATTGTCACTGGAGGCCAAGAGATGTCTCCTAATTTAAGGCAAGGGGCAGTTCACTGGAAATATTCTAGAATAGGGAAAATGGCCAAGCTGCCAACCAATGATGTGATTGAGCACTTATTTTTATTTTTTTGTTTTTTGTTTTTTTTTGAGGTACCAGGGACTGGGGATTAACCCTGGGACCTCATATGTGGGAAGCCAGCACTCAAACACTGAGCCACATCAGCTTCCCTGAGTTGGTTTTATCATTTGTTTTGCTTGTTTTTTCAGGAGGCACCAGGAACCAAACCTGGGAGCTACCATGTTGGAGGCAGGAGCTCAACCACTTGAGCCACACCACTCCCAGAGCATTAATTAATTAATTAATTAATTAATTTTTATACATATCACCTCCCCCCTTCTGCTTGTTCTTGCTGTGTTCATTCTTGCATTCTTCCGTGTCTGCTTGTCCCCCTTCCCGTGCGGCGACCTGCCGAGTCAGCTTCACTGCGCGGCGGCCTGCCTGTTCGCGGGGGCTTGCCCTGCCTGTGGCGGTTTTTGCCCTGCCCGTGGCAGCTTTTGCCCTGCCCACGGTGGCTTTGCCCTGCCCACGGTGGCTTTGCCCTGCCCACGGTGGCTTTGCCCTGCCCACGGCAACTTGCCTTCTCAAGGCAGTCTACCCTCTCGAGGAGGCCCCGGGAACTGAACCCAGGGCCTCCTATGTGGTAAACTGGGCTACAGCCAGCCCCAGCATTTATTTTTAACTTAGATGAAATGGCTGCATAAGGGAAATGACTGACTATAGTTTAGGAACTGAGTTATCTTCTTGATGTAGTTCTGCAATTTTCCAGAAAGTCAGAGGTCTTTGGACAGATGAGGAGTTCTCTGTTTTGCAAATCCCTAACAATCCTGTCTAAAAATGTTTGTTACCAGCAAAGAAACTTTGGTGAACAAAAGAGGAATTTCATGCCTTGGAAGAAGGCTCCCTGACTTAGAGGGTCCTAAGAGATCAGGAGACTTCTGATGCAGATCTGCAGGTGACAGTAATGGAAATTGGCCAATGAAACGTGGGGTAGGGAGGATGGGTGAGAAGAGAGGAGAGGGTACAAAGAGTAGTCTGTGAGCAATACAGTAACGAATTTATGGTATAAATTGGTGTAATTAGAAGAACTGGTATATCCATGATTCAAAAGCAAGACTCCGTTCCCTTCCTCTGGCTAGCAGGAATGTCTGGGAGGTCAAGATCTCTCAGGAAGTGCCTGAAAATCTAGTATGTGAGCTGTATTATTACTGAGTTGAATTGAAATCACCTCTTCAGTTTTCTCAACTGGGCCCAGTATTGGTCTTTTCCCTCAGGAATCTCTACTTGACAGGAACTAACCTAGTAACCATATTCAAGTTAAGGTGTCAATGTCTGATGTGAACTTCACCTGCTGTTCCTTTTTGGTGCTCCCTTAACTTGATACATATTATACTATTATACACCTCTATCCTTATCTCCTTGACCTTCCAGTTTCAGGGTGTAAATCGTTTTGTCTCTTATTCAAGGCAATTCCCATCTCCTCAAGGACTTTTCTGCTTTGGTCATTCTTAACCATTACCCTCTTTGGAGTAATTAGATTGTTTCAGTATTTCACTACCTTTATACATGAAACTTTATTTGCTTACCTAATTAATGCCACCCTTTATGGATTCTATGAGCAGAATTACTAGTTTAAACACTAAGAGAATTTTTTAAAAATTTGATAAATGCATCCAAAGTGTCATATGTTCTCATATGGTCTCAAGTATTTTATAAATATAGCAAAGATAGGAAGGAAAATGTTATAGAGGTTGCTTCTAGTGCTAAGAAAGTTGGTGATATTTTTCCTTCTCCTCCCACATACTTCCTGGAACTTTCCAATTTTGCTTTTCACAGTGAATATATACTTCTCTTGAATTAGAAAAATGAAAATAAAAAAATCAACAACAATCCTAAACATTCTTCAAGCCTCAGCTCAAATGCTGTCTTTCCATGGGCCTTCACTGATTTTGCTAGAAGAGATTGTGTCCAAACCATGGAGCCCTCAATTTGTACCATCTGATGCAACAGATACTGGGTACTTCAGTTATTCATCTCAGACCAAAGTCCCTTGGGGACAGAGATTGTTTTTTAAATGTTCTTTTCAGGCCTCCAGGAAACTTAACACAATAAATATGTGGGCAACCAAATAGATCTTGTCAAAAGCTGGTTTTTAGGAAAAGCCTGATGCTTTTTTACAATGAAAATTATAATAAAGCTTAACAAGTACTGACATGTAAACCCGTGGTATATGTTACTATTATTCTACTGCAGAATATTAGCCTATTTACTATCAGAACAACTCTAAGACATATACTGCTATTATTCCATTTTTGAGTTGAGGAATCTGATAGATTTGGATAGATTTGGGGCCTAGACAAGGTCACAGCTTATACATGGAACTGTGATCCAAATCCAAATCTCCCTGCTCCCAAATCCTATTACCAACAATAGTGGATCATATTCTCATTCTTCTAGAAAAACAGAATCACATTGCACCTGAAGTGGGAAATTCCAGTGGCTTTTACCCAAGAGGGAGGAGAGTAATAATAATAATAGCAGCAACAACAATGGAACCATGCTCCTTTGGTATGATCCTTTAAAGCTGCAAATTGCTTTCATGTCCTTGGTGCCATTTTACATTCAAAATATCTTTAAAAATAAGTTTTAATATCCCCAATTGATATATGAAGGAACGGACATTCAATAAGTTTGATGGGTTCTCCCAACACCACTCAACGAGTAAATGGCAGAAGCCTCAGTCCTGCCCACTGGTTCCATGCCCAGTTCTGACTCCACCGCTCCGAATGCTGCTTTAAGGAGAAAATGGTGTCAGCCATGTTCTTCATGAGATGGTGACATTCCATTATGGAATCAAATCGCGAATCCCTGGCAAGATGAGAGCACTGTCCCAGAGAGGAGAGACCTGAAGAAGCCCTCAAATTCTGCCTCCTGCCCTGAATCACCCTCAAAACCAGGATATTCTGGCCCATTTGTCAAGAGCAGTTGATTTAACTGTGCATATGTTACTAAGATGTCCGTTGGGGAAAGGTTCTATGAGCATCTGAAATACTATATAAATTAATATAAGCTAAAAAATATATTTCATTCACTAAAATAATGATTATATATATCTTGATTATCACACTGGGGCTGTCTTCAGAGGTCTCAATAATTTTAAAAATATATTAATAGCAGCAAAGTATTTTTCTTTTTAAATTATTTTTCACTCGAGGAGATGTGTTTAGTGTATTTAATTCATTGTGACATGGCCAATTCTGACAGCACATTTGGTCTGTTGCTCTGGCAGGAGGGAAGGTAGATCTTTTATTTCCCACCGACCCCCACCTTCACCAAATCTTTGCAGGCCTTTTTACATGTACTTTATTTTTATTTTTCATTTCACCCAACCTCTAACCTCTATTCAGATTTGAGGTAACCATGTAATGATATTTTCTTCAGAAGCTTCAGATTTCATGTGACATTTTTCTTAGTTTAATGTCATTTAGTTGTAATTTTCCAAATATTTATGAGTTCTTAATTTGAGACTAATTAAGGGAGATGAAATGGCCAAAAACATGATGAGTTGCAGAGGAAAAGCCATCGTTGATTTAAGAATTCAATGTTATCATCAGACTAAATGATAAGAGCTAACATTTACTGAGCAATTGCCTGGTGCCAGGCCACTGTTCTAAGTGTTTTTTAATATATTAATTACTTCAGCCTTCACTAAAGACCTATAAAGTAGCTGGTATTTTTATCCCCACTTTCCAGATGAAGAAAACTGAGGCACAGAGAAGTTGTCATTTTTCCGAGGTCACACATTTAGTAAGAGAGGTAGGTTTCAAATCCTGGCTGCTAGATCTAGCTTCTGTACCCTCTAATATCTATCTACTATATTGAAAGACAAACCTAAAACTCTTTAGGACCAGAGAAAGGAAAACGTGGATCTCAGGGGAAATGTGAGGTAACAGTGAAGATATGGTGGAGAAAAAAAAAGAGTAAAATGCCAGTGGAGAACATGATTTTCTTTCTTCCAACTGGAAATAAAATATACTAAAATTAGGTAGCTATTAACAAAGGCTGACTTAAACACATTCATACACACAGAGGGAAAATGAAAATGGAAGTCAGAAAAATGTGAGAGGAGGTTTCACCTTAGCACAGAGCCCCAGATCTGATTCCAGTCTCACTTTTACCACAAACGCACTGTCAAGCTAGATAATACAGGTGAAAGCCTCTTACCCAGAGCCCACATACCCAGCTCTTGCCTGAGGTTGCCCATCTAAAAAGTGAAGAGTATGTACTGGATGAGCGCCAAGGTTCCTTCCTGCCTGATGTTTCTGTGATGCCGTCAGCGCCTCAATGCATCAAACGCTTGCTTTGTTCCTTCTCCGTGCCAGCCACAGGGTTGGGTTCTTTGGAGATGCATGAAAGCCCGAGGCATGATCCGCTCCTTCTGGGAGGGGCTCTCAGTGCTCACCTGTGCCAGGTGAACCTCCTGGAGACCTGAATCCTTGGCCAGTGGGGTTGACACCTGGGGCAAGGTCACCCTGATCCTGTAATTGACTACATCTGAATCATGCTTATTATACATGTTAAAATTTTGCAACTGTCAGAATGTTTGTACAAGAGATTTAAAGAATACCTGGGGCTTACAAAGGGATTAGGAATTTGGAATGAAATACTGCTTTCTCTAAAAATTTTTGGATTTCATTGTGGCAGAGACTCCTGGTTGTCCCCCAATATTTGTTCAGCCTCATTTCCCTAGAAATAGAACCCCCATTTTAGCTGGTCACACAAACATCCAGAATAATTAGAACAGTGCACAGCCTTCTTTGCAGCTAGGTGTGGCTGGGTGACTAACTTCTGGTAATGTGATAGAAGGGTTATATGCAACTTCTAAGAACTATTCTTAAAGGGAAGGCACAAGCTCTTCAGTTCTCTTCCTTTCTGCTTGCAGGAATATGGGACGTAATGGCTATACACAGTCATTTCTATTCCCCTTTATGTTGTTAATCTACCACATGTTTGTTTTGTTTGTGCTTTGCTTTGTGGTACATTATTGGCATTTTCAAACTCATCTTTTCCGATAAGTACAAAAGCATTATGAGGAAGAAACCTCATATAAAGTCAATGTAAATGGAAGAAATAATAACCAAAAAATTAAAGTGGTGGGAAAAATGATGAACCTTGACTTGTGATTTTAGGAAGGATTGTTTGAATGGTAAGCATGATTTTGAATGACAAAGACTCTTGCAAAACACAGAAAGTGCTTTCACCATGCAATGGCAAAAGCCATCCAAAGATGTGAAAAAATTGAAACATGTTTGCCTTTAGGATAACACCAATGTTGGGTCTTAGCACTGTAATGGCAGTAGGAGAAGAAGCCTAAGAGGTTACTGAAGAACCCAAAGACCAAACAGGTGAAAGAATGCAAGTACTAATTTGTCACAAAGTACAAATGACCCCAAAGGTTCAAGAACCTTTTGAAACTGCACAGTATCAAAGTCAGTGGCGTAAATAGACATCTTCTACAAGGTTCCCCTAAAATGCTGTGGACATCGTCCTGGGGAAGGGCTACAACAGATTTTCAGAGTAGATAAATGGGCCTATGTTTGGATCAAAATGCCCAGTAGGATAATTTTCAGTAAAGCATCTAAAGGAGTGAATCATACTTTTAGTTGGTGGAAGCATATTTGAAAACTGCAAAGTTTTAATCCCACTTGAAGTTATTTTGTATTTAAGAACAAATGGAGGGACTCACAAAAGTGCTTACAGAATATATTTTAAAGAGCAAAGTTTCTTCGTTGATTTTTAAAATATTACTCATTCTAGTCAGTGAATACATATTTGAAATAAATATTAGAACATGTATTTGGTTTTGATATTTGTTGAATAAACCATTAAAACTGGATGATTATTGATTATGCACACTTCGTTTACTATTTTCATAATACCTTACAAAGTTTCTGTTCAAGTTATGTATTTTAACTTGTGAAGACATTTTTCACAACTCTTGACTATTTTCATATAATAGTAAACCAGACAAGTCAAAAGCAAACAAGAATATAAAAGATCATTCCCATTCCATTTTACAAAGCAAAGAGAACTGATCATCTCAGATAATCTTAAATAGAATCTTCTCTAACCCAATATCTAACCTAAGAAATTCATTGCTAAGAGTGGATACTCTTAAACACAAAGAATATATGCTTCCCTCATTACCATCCTGCATTCTGTTTTACAGGTAAAAGTAAGGGGTAAAAATAACAACAGAGCTTACCAAAGCATCTAGCTACTTTGGATGGCTTCTAGAATACAAAACTGACAAACAAAATTGTAAGCTGGAGATCTGCCCTCTAATGTCAACTCATCAGGTCTGGGTCTTTGGCAAGGAGTTTGCCTTCTCTAGGAAAGTCTTCCTCCTTTTGTGGAGTTGGGAGATGGGCGGTAGAGATGGACTTGTTGGCTTCATGAAGCCAAAGGGAGGTGAGAATACTTTGGACATGCCTCCTTTAGGATGAGTATGTTGATCTGACTCGAAGAGGGCTGAGGGCTCAACAATGTCAGTTGTCATATTCAATGCTAACTTCATGGTCACTTGTTGTGGTTTCAGTTCTCTCCATAGCAGGTGGAGGCACCGTGGTAGAGGAACTTTGGCTGGCCACAGGAGTAGAAGATGGTGTGATCTGAGATCCAGGCAGGGACGATGGGGTAGGATCAGGGATGCAGGCAGAATGATTAGACTTTTCATCTGTGTGAATGGTGGTATTGTTGGTGAGTTTGCAGAAGTGGACAAAATATAAGACCAGAACGACAAGGGTTGTGGCAATTAGACAGGCCAGTAGAGACACCAGAAATGTTTTCCAGAGTGCCCATGGCTTTGCTGTAACCTGCAAAGAATTATAAAAAGTGGACATTTCAACAAATTACATAGTGGTGACTTAGGTAAGTGATTTCAGTTAGAATAAGGCTACCCTTTCACGCTGCTCCAAATGCTGTAATTAATTTAAGGCACAAAAAATTTCATCTCTCTCTCTCTCTTTCACACACACACACACACACACACACACACACCTATGAGGACAAAAAGCCCCCTCTTAGTTACCTCTTCATACTAAAACACTAATGGCTTCATCTCAAATGCAAATCGGTTACTTTGGGAATATTACATTAAGTTATTATCAGCTACTAAAATCTCAGAATAAATTTAATTATCTAACTACTCCTAATGAGGAGAAAAATAATGGAAAAGCATATCAAAATATTTAGATTTGTTATCTTTGGATGGTGGAAAATTACAAGTACTTTTTTCTAATTGTTTTTCTAGGTCCAATTTTCCACATTATATATTGAGA
>PVKH010013303.1:0-11415 GCA_004027955.1 Chaetophractus vellerosus | reverse complement strand
TTGAACCCAGGACCTTGTACATGGGAAGGAGGCACTCAACCATTTGAGCTACATCTGCTCCCCGACATTTGGCATTTTTAAGTTGGGGAATAAAACTCAATATACACAATTTTAATGCATTTCATTATTCCTGTTGATTATCTATATGATAATTTTTATAATCTCAAGAATATCAGTAATCATAAAAAAGGCAATTCTTCCCTAAAGTCACATCAGAAATAAACAAGTTTATAAAATGTCTTTAAGCATTATTTTTTATTTAATGGAAGCATTGTACTGAAATACACTGTCCCAATCATTAATATTTTGGGGACTTTTTAATAATGAGTTTTTATACCAAAATGATATCTTCCTATTATTTTCAAACTCAGCCATATGTTCTTTATTGAGATCAGTATTTTTAAAAAATAGTATTGGAAGATATACTGTTGAATTAAAGGTAACATTTCTAAAGAATTTTAAAAATAGATTAGAATAAAATCAATAGTCTAATATCAACCAGTGATATATACTAAAGACAATTAGAAATCACTACCACCCTTTGTGGTAATACACTAATCCTCACATAAATCAAATATTACAATACAGATGAAGGACATAAATAATAAAAGCATAATAAAAGATGGTTTTCCAAATAAGAACAAGTTCCATTTGCAAAGGGGCACTTCAAATATTGTATGAAATTTATATTAACAGGAGTGGCTGCCTTATTGCCATAAAACAAAGCAAATTAAAAAATTATAAATTCTCAGTATCTACTTGTGTGAACTTTACTGAGACATCAGTGAAAATCACCAAGCTTAGGACTTGTGAAATAAAGAATATTAGTTTTCTTCATCAATGCCTGCCCTGGGTTGATTTCTCATTGTCTGGGCAGTACAAGTGCACAGTATACTTCTGTCATGTAGAAATCATGGTTCTAGACCCTGAGATGAATTTTAGTAATACCTGGACTGCCTAATAGTTCACAGCTTATTGTGAGATCATGATTCCAAATATGTGAATATTGTTATAATCAAAGTTGCATAATTTTTGGTAGCATAAAGCAGCAAGTAAACAATTTCTGTTAGAGAAATCATAGAAAGGCAGAGTACCTGGGAGTATAAAACCATGATAGAGAGGAGAAATACTAAATAGCTAGGTAGAAACTGTCAATCAAAAGATACTGAGTTACTTCCCATTCATCTGGGTCATGTTTTCTGGTAGCTAATCAAACAATTTGATTCTTTCCAATGGATTAATATTATTGCCCACCCATTTATCAAGTTAGCCTTTTCCAAAAGCAGTTTTTTGACATCAAGGGAAAACTCTATCAATGGATCAATAGGACTCTATAGTCAGCAAATTTTAGAGCATGGAACCATATCTACAGTCATGTACTACATCTATATAAAATGACATTTCCTAGCGTAAGTAAAGGAAAATACTTCAAAACTTATTTCAAAAGTGAATAAAAGCTACAAGAAGGAATGAAGTTCCAATGCATGCAACAACATGGATGAACCTGAGGACACAATCTTGAGTGAAATAAATCAGATATAAAAGGACAAATATTGTATGATCACACGACTATGAACTAATTATAATAAGCAAACTCATAGAGTTGGAATCTAGAATACAGGTTATCAAGAGATAAAATGGGGGTAGGGGATGGGGAGCTGAAGCTTAATTTGTTCAGAATTTCTATTTAGGTTGATTATAAATGTGTGGAAATGGATGGTGGTGATGGTAGAACTTTATTGTGATTATAATTAAGAGTGCTGAATTTGGTGTGTGAATGTGGTTGAAAGGGGGAAGTTTGGGTCATGTGTGTTACTAGAAGGAAATAGAGGATAAAACGGGACTGAATATCACAGTGAATCCTGTGGTGGACGATGACTGTGGTTAAAGTACAAACATAAGAAAGTTCTTTCATGAAATTTATTAATCATAGGGAGGTGTATGGGAAAAATATACTTAATGAAAACTATGGACTGTAGTTAATAGCAATATTTTAAAATTCTTTCATCAACTGAAACAATGATACCATATCATTTATGATATTATTTATGAATTCTAAAAAAAGATGTTGATTATGTTTGTAAACTGGTCTGTTCCTCTGGGCATTACACCATTTGATTGTATGAGAGTCAAAGGTTTTATATTTACTTGATTAAATCAAGATTAGGGCTTTGATTTGACCATGTCAGTAGGGCAAGACTCAGGGTTGAGTCCCCACCCCCTTGGTGGGCTAATGGAAACAGGCACTCACTCAAGAAGACACAGAGAAGAAGATACGGAAGAGGAGAGAACTTGGTCATTTCGGTCCTGCCACGTGACAGAAAAGAGAAGGCTCAAATAGCTAAAGTCCCAGGAAGAGAGATGAGCCCTATGCCAGCCTACAGCTGAAATTGGAAGAGGTTGGTCCCACAGAGCCTTAAGAGGAAAAAGGTAGGAGAGACCAGGTAGAGGTTGCCTGCCATCTGGCTTCAACACGTCGCAACAGACTTGGTGAGGAAGTAACCTTGAGCTGGACTCCTTAGGGCCTTGTACCTGAAAGCTTCTAACCCAAATAAATACACATTATAAAAGCCAACAGATTTCTGGTGCTTTGCATCAGTACCCCATTGGCTGACTAATACAGAATTTGGTACCAGAAATAGGGTACAGTCTGATGCAATTACCAAAAATGCTGCAACAGTTTTATAAATGGGCAAAGGGTATTTTTTGGAGAAATTGTCACATGCTTAATGGAAGAGGCCCAGACTGCTTTGAAGAGACTGTTGTTAGGAATATGGATCCTAAGGTTATTTCTGATAAGGCCTTAGAAGGAAATGATGAAACAATTATTGGACACTGGAGGAAAGGTGATCTGTGTTTTAAAGCTGTAGAGAACTTACCAAGATTGACTTCTGATGTTATATGAAAGGCAGAATTCAAAAACTACAAACTTGGCCATTTAGCCAAGGAGATTTCCAAACTAAATGTGGAAAATGCAGCCTGGATTCTTCTTGCAGCATGTAGCAAAATGTTAGAGGAAAGAGATAAGCTGACAACTGAACTGTTGGTCACAAAGAAACCAGAAACTGATTTCAGAAATTCCAAGCTGCTGGACATCAAGCCCTCAGATGATGGAGCCCCGTTTGAGGAATTAACTAAACTTGGAACTTGTAAGCCAGAATTTAAAAAAGCAGTTATCCAGAAAAGTTTAGTGGAAAGTTTTACTATCTGATGACTTGAAACCTGCTTCCTGCATGCTAAACCAACAAGCATTTTGAGAGAGCTGTATGAACAAAACCAGTCAGTCTGGACTAAAAGGGACACAGAGAGGAGAGATGGAAGGGAAAACAGCTTTAAGAGGAAAAGCGGGAAGCTGAGGTGTGGAATTAAGACATCTCCTTGAGCCAAGAGAGAGACACTACCCATTTGTATGAAAAGGGTGAGTTTGCCCAGACATTTGAAGAGGGTGGATGGTCCAGCCTACTGTTCAGGGAGAGTTTTGTCACCCCAGGCTACAGAGAGGGTGGAGCACATTCCCTAAGGTTTGGGGAGAGTGAGATTGACACCCCAGTGTTCTGAGAGGTGTGGACCTATTCCCCATAGGTTAGGGAAAGCAAGGTCACCACCTGAGGAGATTGTGCCTGTATGCCAGAGATTAGGGAGAATGTTGTCACCACCTCGCTGTACTAAGAGGGTTGAGACGTTACCTCAGAGATTTGGTAATTGTTGCCATTACCCCGATGTTCTTTTAGGGTGAAGTCTGGAGCTCGGTCACCATCCAGATTCTTAATAAGGTGGAACCAAGCAAGCCTATGGAAAGGGTGGGTCCCCATGAAGCCCCAAGTAGGAGAAGAAACCATCGTCTTAATAATGACTCTCAGATTTTGAAATCTAATGGAGTATGCCCTGCAGTTTTTCAGGACTGTCGGGGACCTGTGACACATGTTTCCCTCCCTAATTCTCCTTATTTTAATGCAAATATTTATCCTATGTCTGTCCCTTTGTATATTGGAAGCAGATAAGATGTTTTCTGTTTCACAGATCTACAGCCAGAGGGGTCTTTGCCCCAAGACAAACTGCATTTCTATAAACTGTGCTATGATTTTGTACTTAGCATTGCTACTGATATAAGGTGTTTTTTTAAATATTGTAATGCCCTTTTTGGAATTCAGAGTATGGAGTATAATAGTTTGATGTTATTAATGAATTTCAAAAAAGATATTGACTATATTTATAAACTAGTCTGTTCCTCTGGGCATGAAACCCTTTGGTTGTATTAAATCCAAAGGTTTTACATTTACTTGATTAAATCAAGATTAGGGCTTTGATTCAACCACGTCAGTAAGGTGTGAGTCAGGGTTGAGTCCCCGCCCCCTCAAGACAACACACAGAAGAAGATACAGAAGAGGAGGGATCTTGGACATTTTGGTCCTGCCAAGTGAAAGAAAGGAGAAGGCTCAAAAAAGCTAAAGCCCTGGGGAGAGAGATAAGCCCTATGCCACCCTCCAGTTAAGATTGGAAGAAGCTGGGCCCAAGGAGCCTTAAGAGGAAGAAGGGAGGAGAGACCAGGCAGAGGCACCTGTCATCTTGCTTCAACATGTGGCAACAGACTTTGTTGACGAAGTAACCTTGAGTTGTACTCTTTAGAGCCTTGTAACTAAAAGCTACTACCCCAAATAAATACTCTTTATAAAAGCCAACAGATTTCTGATACTTTCCATCAGCAACCCTTTGGCTGACTAATACACCATACCAATGCAAAGTGTCAACTCTATGAGGGTAAATGGGAATGTTGTATTTTTGCATGACTTTTATGCTAACCTACGACTTCTATAATTTTAAAAAATTATAATAATTAAAAAAAACAAAACATTATACTAAGTGAAAGAAACCAGACATAAAGTATGACATATGATATGATTCCATTTGTATAAATGTAACTTTAGAGGCTGAGAATTAGATTAGTACTTATGTAGGGCTGGGAAAGGATAGAGGGATTTGAGAGGTAACTGCTGATGGGTAGGGAATTTTTCTTTTTGGAGTAATGAAAATGTTCCAATACTGATTGTGATAATGAATGTATAACTGTGATTTTACCAAAAGCTTCTGAATGTGCACTTTGGATGGATTGTATGGTATGTGAATATATCTCAATAAAATTAATTAATAAAATTAATAAAATTAATAAAATTGATTTTCATGATGAATACACAACCCTGTGATTATACTAAAAGCCTTTGTATACCTTGGATGGGTTATATGGTATATGAATATATCTCAAAAAAAAACTGCCTTTAAAAGTGAATAAAGGAAATCTAAATTAAGCAAAAACTCTCTAAGCTGTGTTTTCCTTCATAAACCACGGACATAGATTTCTATAACAAATAGCTTTTTAATTCTATCTTAAGAAGTGACATTATGTTGATTAATTAAATTTAAGAAAGAGTTGTGACTATTAACTAGTCTTTTCACAGGCAGCTCTAAACCTAGTAAACACAGATTCATGAGACAATGTGTTCAATGTAATAGAAATGTGTGCTGAGAGAGGAAGAAAAGAAAGAGAGGGAGGGAGGATGAGAGGGAGAGAGTAGAAAATTGCTTGCTTGTGCGCGCGTGTGTGTGTGTGTGTGTGTGTGTGTACACATAAAAGGGTAAGTCTAAAGAAAAGGAAAGTGCTAAAGGATGCAGACTACAGAGAACAGCCCTGCAAATAAAAATCATCAGGTTAAATAAGCACTCATTTTAATATTATGATTTGTAATGTTGACATACATTTTAATAATTGCTTTTAATGATTATCATAAATGAATCATTAACTCCCTAAACTAAAAATATCATTCCATGCTTGCTATAAAACATTATCTCAAATGAAAAAATATATATATATGAAAAAGCTGAAATCTTTCACATCATTAGTGCTGCTGTAAAATCTTAGAATTTGATATTGTTTTATAATTAATTCTCAGTTTGGTACAACATCTCTACATCACAAATTACTACACCCAGGTTCATGGGTAAGTGTAATGTACACAGAGAAAATGTTGTCAATGAATTATTTTGCAATCAGCCTTATAATAGAATTACATGTATGCTAGTGATACAATTTAGATTATATGCGTGATAATATACTAAACTTTACTGGTAAACATCATAAGATGAAGGAAAACCAGATCTACTTTGGTCCTGAACCTACAATGTAGATAGTATTTCTTGAGTAGACAGCAAGATAAAGCACATAATTTTTTTTTCATGATGAACTCAAATATATTACCCTATTTGTTCATGTGCTGTGAAATAGATCCATCATAAGGTGAAATGTTTAGTGACTTCCTAATGGTGTTCTTTAAATGTGATAGGACAGCTAGGATGATTCAATCAGAAAGGAAGGACTGAAAACAAATTTTCTTGAACTAGGGTATCACAGGTAATCTAAGCTTTTCTATTTCAAAGTAGTACATATCAGATCTTGTCTCTCATATGTCTTAGAATCAAAGACATTCAGAAATGGAAAGGCCCTAGAGGACATCTATTTCAACTCTCATCATTGATGTATCAATATCCTCTAGAACCTGAGTGATACCTGGTCACCCACTTTTCCATGAACTTGTGGCATGATGCAAAGATCACTGAACCTCAAAGTTCCCTCTTTCAATTTCAGGCAATTCTCTTAGAAAACTTACTGAGATGACAACACAAAATTCTTCATTGTAATTTCTCTCGATCATAAAAAATGTATAATGTAGAATATGAAAGCCTATCAAAATTCCTCCCCTCAGAGATATCCACTATTTACATGCACACATACAATTTTTATAAACATGTTTTTCCAAAAGTGGTTTTGTACTATTTATATTGTTCTATAATTTGCTATTTTTGAGAATAGTTATTATTTAAAAAAACAGAATATTACAATTGTTGGAGAGGGTGTGGAAAAATAGGAACACTTGTTCATTGTTGGTGGGAATGTAAAATGATATGGCCATTGTGGAAAAAAAAATGTTAGTTCCTCAGAATGTTAAGTATAGAATTACTGTACGACCTGGCAATGCCACTTTTAGAACTGAAAACAGAGGCTCAAACATATATTTGTACATCAAAATTCAAAATTCACAATTGAGTCAAGTATCCATCAATCGAGGAATAGATAAACAAAATGTGGTATATACAATAAAATATTATAACACTGTAAAAATGAAAAGCTGATACATGCAAAAACATGGATGCACCTTAAAGACCCAAATTGTTGAGTGAAATAAGTCAGACACAAAAGGACAAAGGATATGAAATAATTAGAATAAGCAAATTCATAGAGTCATAAACTTTAATACAGGTTACAAGGGGCCAAGGTGGGGATAGGGAATAGAGGGTTAGTGCTGAATTGTAACAAAGTTTCTGAGTGGGGTGATAGAAAATGTTTGCTAATGGATGGTGGTGATAGTAGCACAGCACTGTGAATGTAATTAAAACCACTGAATTATATATTTAAATGTGGTTAAAAGTAGAAATTTTACACTATATATATTATATATATATAATATATTAGAATAAATTACAAAAAAAAAATAGTACCCTACAACACAAACAGTGGACCTTAATGTAAACTATGGGCTATCATTAATAGTACAGTTATAATAATATTGTTTCATTGACTGTGACAAGGTTACCACATTAATGCAAAGAGTTAATCATAGGGAAAATTGAGTTTGTGAGGGTTGATATATGGGAACTCTGTATTTCCTGCATGATTTTTCTGTAAATCTATAACTTCTCTAATAAAAAATGAGAAAAAATGTAGAACTAGCCAATTATTTTTTTGCCTGTATATATTTTTTCTTTATTTATTATATATCCCCCGCCCCTTTCTGCTTGTTCTTGCTGTGTTCATTTTTTTGCATTCTTCTGTGTCTGCTTGTCTCCCCCCGCCGTCATGGGGATCCGCCAAGTCAGCTCACCGCACGGCGGCCTTGCCTGCTCACGGGCGGCTTTCCCTGCTCGCGGGGGCTTGCCCTGCCCGCGGCGGCTTTGCCCTGCACGGCGGCTTGCCTTCTCAAGGCGGTCTGCCCGCTCAAGGAGGCCCCGGGAACCGAACCCAGGGCCTCCCATGTGGTAAACCAGAGCCCTACCAATTGAGCTACAGCCGGCCCCTGTATATTATTAAAATGTGTAAGTATGCCATCATAATTTAATCTTTTGTTGATTAAGATTTTGGTCAAAATTACACTGTAACCAAATATGTAAAATTCTTCACACATATACCTTTGTTCAATGTGTTAAGTTTTCTGTAACATAAGTAATTAGAAGTGAAATAACTAAGAGTGTCTTTTTTTTAATAGATACTGATACTTTGCCTCCAAATATATTGTATCAATTACAACTTGCAGTGTATATAAGCAGGCATCAAATTCTTCACTCTGATACTTCAAACGATTGATTAAACTTTAAGAATATGTCAAATTAATGATAAGAAATAAAGACTAAAAAGTGTGTTTGGATAACAGCGTCGATTTCCTTTCACTGAGACCATACAAATTCCTTTAATATTCTGACTAAATCATTGCGATCCATCTTTACTTTTCACCTGCGTACCACTTTATTCATCTCGCACGCTGCTGTCTCTTGAACAACACCTATATTTATTTCCAGAGTCTTTTTTTAAAAAATGTATTAAACCTTGATATTTTCAAAAGTAATTACTTAAAGTTAGGTCTTCACATAATGAACTTTAAATGATTTGGTAGAAGGTGATTTGACTATATCTTATCTCTGTATCTCTACTCTCAACACATTATATCTCCATAACTCCTTAGAGACCCGTGTACTGCATCATGCCAGTGTGATGCTTTATGGTCGGCAGAGTCCCTTCCTTTTATGAGTGATATCTTGACTCTTCCCTTCTGGATAACTTCATATCCTGCCACATAGTGATACAAAGATTCCTCTTCAGCAATTTAGCTATCCTCTATTCTGAAGAAAGGCTTTTTTTCTTCTTCTTTTTGAGTTCAAAGAAGTTCAGCTACCTCCCTCTGGCCACAGAGTTATGTTTAGATGAAAGTATACAATCATTCTGTCTTTTACAGAAAAAAAATAGTTAACCCCCAAACAAATAAAATTGTTAAAATAAACTTTTGTAGGAAAGGTTTTTCAAAGACCACACAATATTTGTACTAAAATTCCTATGAAATACCTACTCATTAGGCTATTGCATGTATTGTCCTGCTTAAAATACAGATACAAATGCAAATAAATTAAATTCTTTTAACATGCAGATCACGTTTTCCAAAGCAGATATATCTGAATTTTTTTGGTAGTTGGTTATTAATATTTCATTAATTTTCAAGCTACTGCAATTTTCCCTTGAGATATCATTAATAAAATACCATTCAAATCAGCAAGATTGTAGTCAAAGTGGACAAACTACAGAACCCATTTAATTACATAGAAATTTTAAGAGTGCTGAGCACTTGCTTTAATTTAAAGAACTGTATAATCCGATGCTTTGATGATTACAAAGCGTCTTTAGCTTTCTCTGTTTTGTTGGTAATTTTAATTATTTCTCATAGTTTCCCCACTTGCATGCATTCCTTTAGCTGCCCTTTTAGAATAATAATGAGCAAATTTTGAGGAAGAAGAAATAATTAACAATTACTTCTAAAATAAATTTAAGAATATACATATATACAAGCATTTAACATTCACAATGTCAGCCTCTTTCTCCTCCCTTTCCCAAGTGATGCAATTTTGATGAAGAAATGTAGTCAACAAATTAAGATCATTAAATTTTTCCAGAATATTCAAATTTCCTGAACTGTTGGAATCCTAAGAATATCAATTTTGCTGATTCTGAGTAATTCCTTACATATACAAGAAGGCATTTTGGATTTAGGTGTCAAATAAATTCTTAATTTTACTTTAACTCTTTCTCACTTATGGTCATACATCTGATCATACCACATCTACCAAAAGACAAGACAGGGAAGGGAAATGAAGCTCATTTTCATCATTTTTGGATGTTTATTCATACAAGAGCTCTGTTAATTTGATAATTTTACCAGATTACACAGAGCAATAAAAGCTCATGGTTTTATTAATTTATAAATTTATAATTTTATTAATTTTAATTAATACATATTTAAAGTTTGTAAATTTCAATTAATAGATATTTTCCCTCATGAATATGCTGTTTTTTTTCTGTATAAATCTCAAAGAGTGAGCTCAGTGAAAGAAACTGATCAAAAAGTATGCACGTTAAGTAATTGCATTTATATGAAGTTCAAAAACTGGCAAAATGTATTTATATTGATAGAAATCAGAATGGTACTTGGGGGTCAGGTAAGAGGCATAAGGAAATCATCTGAAGGTGATGGAAAAAGTTGTATCTTCAAATGTACATACATACATAGAAAACATTAAACTTTATACTTCAGATTAGTACATTTTCCTCTATGTAACTCATTTTTAAAAGTATCATCTGTGGCACTGAGAACAAATAATGAAAAAGCTGAGGTAGGAAAGAAATTTCAATAAACTCTTGTATCCCTCCCCTTCTTTCTGCTTTTACTGTCTTAGTTCAAGTCCTATTTATAATAATCTACAATTAACCACTAAAAAACTTACTGAGGCAAACGTTCAAGTTTTTTTGCCCCCCTTTCTACCTTAATTATGGAGCCCATGATTTTTTATGTTTGTTGGTCACTTATTAGCTAAATATGGTCATGTGTGGATGCTTTGGACAATAAGATGTAAGTGGATGTAATATATACAACTTTTAGGAGAGTCATTGGAAGGAAGTAAGAGGATATGCTCTTAACAGCCTACTTCCTGATGGCTAGAGTGAGAGTAAGTTGGCTGAAGCATAAGCAGCCTTGTTGGATTGTGGTAGAATTCCTGTACTGAGGATAGAGGAGCAGTAAGATGGAAGAGTAAGGTCAGGATGCTTCAGAGAGCTGTATCAGCCCTAGAATCACTACCTCCAGGTCTTTACTTGAGGGAGAAATATATATTTATTATATTTAAGCCACAGTAAATTTATGGACTTTTTTTTTAATGTCACTAGCAGCTTTACCTAATATTGTGTACATGACATATACTTTTTTTTTCCTTTTAACTCTTTCTTATCACAATCTATCATTCAAACATACCATTGGGATTTTCTAAGAACATATCTGATCATGTCCCCTCGCCCATTAAAATTCCTTCTTCTCATTCCAGGTAAAGCTATTAGGACATGAAAACATCATGTTATGGGCCCGGCTAGATAGCTCAGTGGATAAAGAGCTCGCCGGTGTACCACATGGGAGGCCCTGGGTTCGGTTCCCGGGGACCTCTCCTAGCGGGCAGACCGCCTTGAGAAAGGCAAGCCGCCATGGGCGGGCCGGAGCCGCCGTCGGCAGGGCAAGAAGCTGCCACGGACATGGCAAGAGCCGCCACGGGCAGGGC